>PVJC01038079.1:0-16958 GCA_004026665.1 Murina feae
CCAGCAAAAAGTTTTATTATTTCCATTTGGTCCAATGCATGGGAAAGGGCTCCAGGGTGCTTAAAAGGATGCCTAGTGGTTTCAGGGAGAGGCTCCGGCAAAAACCAGACTCCAGTGGGGATGCAGAGGGGCTTCTCAAAGGCCCTTGGGCTCCAAAGGCTGCTAGTCACGCTTGAAGGTGAGCCTTTCGAAGAAATACTCGGCCAGCCCAGCCAACCCGACCAGCCTGTGGGTAGTTAGGTGGTTGCTCACCTTCCTCAGGAGTTTCACCACCTCACCCAGCAAGTGGTTCTCCCGGAAGTCACAGAGATAAGGGTCTGTGTAGGTAGGGCCCAGGGCATGCAGATCCAGAAGGACCTGATGCAGGTTCGTCTCCACGGCCCTGGTGGCTTCTGTGGTAGCTTGAGATTTGCCCACTCATCTCGGGAAGGCTCCAGCATGTCCTGGAAGAGAATGCAGCCACCACACTGTTTTTGCATCCTTAAGAGGTGCTCCGTGCCCTGAAGCTGCTTCTCCAACAACTCTTGGAAGAAGTGGCCCACATTGTTGAGGTCCAATTAGAAGCCAGAGAGAGGTAGGTGGGGAGGCCTGCAGGTGCAGGTTGACCAGGCAGTTGATGGCAGCCTCCACCTCGGTGGAATAATTCTGACGAATCGGGGAGCTCATGGTTGTTTGGCAATTTTAGTTGTTAAAGTAAAAACCCGTGTCGACTGGTCTTGAAGGCTGAGCATGGCTGAGATGGTTCTAATGATGGTGACTGGAAAAGAGGTTGCAGAGTGGTCAGAGGCTGGAAGAAGGGGCATCCCTGGGTCTGTTCTGTCTGAACTTTATTGAGGCGAGAGACAGATCTGGGACCATTGAGGGCACTGCCTTTATTTTTATTCTTGTGGAAATAAGAGAGTGAGTTCATTTTCTTTCATTTATTTATTTATTTATTTATTTTTAAATTACATAAAGCTTTACAAAGATTAGTACAAATATCTCTTTTTTCCCCTGCCCTTCTCCCAGCCTCCCTTACCCCCAGTGATTTGTGTCAATTGGTTATGCTTAAATGCATGCATAAAAGTGTGAGTTCATTTTCAAATTGTTTACATTTCCTGGTTTATTTTTTTCTACTTCAATCTGTGTTAGTCTTCCTATGCTTTTTTTGTTTTCTTTAATCTTTTATTATCATTTATTCTTAATTTTGTGATTAATGCAATCATTTAAAGATGCTGACTTACCTCTGAGTACAGGTTTGATTGCATCTCCCAAGTTCTTCTCGGTGGTGTTCCCACTCACAGTCATTATTTTAAATTATTCTATAATTTTAGTTTTTATATTTTCTTTGATCTGAGAGCTATTTAGGAGAATGATTTTAACTTCTCAAGTTTTTGTTTTGTTTGATACTATTTCATAATTTATTTTCAGTTTTCTTATAAATGTCAGAGCATAGTGCTTATCTTTTGCTCTGGCATTTGTGATTTTTATTTTGATTTAGCAAATGATCAACTTTGGGAAATGTTGCTTCAGGAATAAAAAGAAATGTGGTAGAACTTCCTCATTCTCCTTTTAGCATGATTCTGTAATTGTCTCCTGTTGGAAAAATCCAGTATTTTCCCTTATAAGCTTTGATGTTGTTATCTGCAGCATGAGTATTAGTGTTTATCATATCATATTAATACTACTATTACTAATACAAATACTGAAAAAAGAAACCCCAATATTGTTTTCTTCTTTTTTAAAATCTTTATTGTTCAAAGTATTACTTAGATCCTTCTTTTCCCCTCATTAACCTCTTCCAGCCCTCCCCTGTCACCCCCCCTCCCAGGCCCTCACCACCCCATTGTCTATGTCTACAGGTCATGCATATATGCATATAAGTTTTTTGGTTGATCTCTTCCCACCCACCCTCCCCTGCCTTCCCTCTGAGTTCCAACAATCTGTTCATGCTTCTATGTCTCTGGGTCTATTTTTGATCATCAATTTATTTGGTTAATTAGATTCCATGTGTGAGTGAGCTCATGTGATACTTACCTTTCTCTGATTGGCTCATTTCGCTCAGCATAATATGCTCCAGGCCCATCCATCCTGTTGCAAATGGTAGGCGTTCCTTCTTTTTTACAGAAGCATAATATTCCATTGTGTAGATGTACCACAGTTTTCTAATTCACTCATCTGCTGATGGGCACTTAGGCTGTTTCCAAATCTTAGCCATCATAAATTGAGCTTCTATGAACACAGGGATGCATATATTCTTTTTGATGAGTGTTTTGGGTTACTTAAGATATCAACAAAATAATAAGAGAGCCCACTCTATGGGAGAACATATTTGCCAAAGATACATCTGATAAGGGATTAATTGCCAAAATATATAGGGAACTCATACAACTTAACAAAAGGAAGATAAACAACCCAATTAAAAAATGGGCAAAGGACCTAAACATACAACTCCAAAGTGGACATACAGAAGGCCAAGAGACATATGAAAATATACTCAAAGTCACTAATCATCTGAGAGATGCAGATCAAAATGACAATGAGCTATCACCTTATACCTGTCAGAATGGCTGTCATCAACAAATCAACAAATATGTGTTAGTGGAGTTGTGGAGAAAAGGGAACCCTCGTGCACTGCTGGTGGGAATGCAGACTGGTGCAGGCACTGTGGAAAACAGTAGGGAGTTTAATCAAAATATTAAAAATAGAACTGCCATTTGACCCAGTGATCCCACTTCTAGGAATATCTAATCTAATAAAAGAGTAATATTGAAATTGACCGTTTCTACGGGATGCCTAAGCCACGCCCACCAACCAATCAGAGTGGCTGCATGCAAATTAACCCAGCCAAGATGGAGGCCGGCAGTCACAGAGCTGGAGTAAACAGCAGCCTTCCGTTGCACCAGGAGTAAACTGTCTGCCGGCCAGCTGCCTGGTCCTCTCTGTGCTCCAGGCAACATTGTTGCAATTATAGAAACCTTGGAGCTGAAGCAAACAGCAGGCTTCAGTTGCACCAGTGATGGAGGAAGTTGCCTTCCTAGAGTCTACTAAGGCAACATTCTTTCAATTATAGAAGCCACGAAGCTGAAGCCAACAGGAGGCTTCATTACCTGCCTAGGCCGCGGCTTAAAGGAACAGTGTTTCAATTATAGAAGATAAATAAACCCCATAAACCTGCTTCCAGCCAGCCTTGCTGGGACATTGGGTCAGTGGTAGCTATGGGCAGACTGAAAGCCTGAAAACAGCCCTCAGCCCGTCACCCACACTGGCCACACCCCAATGGGGTGAGGGTCTCCACTGGGGAGCTTGGCCAGCCTGCAAACAGCCATCAGCCCCTCACCCAGGCTGGCTAGGTATCCCAGTAGGGACCCAAAACCTGAAGGGACTGTGGGCAGCCTGAAAACACCCCTCAGCTCCTCACTCAGGCTGCCAGGTATCCCAGTAGGGACCCAAAACCTGAAGGGACTGTGGGCAGCCTGAAAACGGCCATCAGCCCCTCACCCAGGCTGACCAGGCACACCAGCAGGTGGACATCCCCAGAGGGGTCCCAGACTGCGAGAGGGCACAGGCTGGGCTGAGGGACCTCTCGAGTGCACAAATTTTTGTGCGCCGGGCTTCTAGTATCCTAAGAAACCCCAATTTTTTGAGCATGCATCACATGGCAGGTAATGAACTAGATATTTTAGATTAATTGCATTACTTAATATTTATAACTACTCTCTAAGATAGACAGCATATTTATATTGTTCACAATGATTCAGGTGAATTGCAACCTTGGTTAACAGACACAAGGCAAAACAATTTTTTTGTTTTCCATAATGCTTCTTGCCTTTAGCACTGCTTCTTTAATGCTACTATTGTGACTCTTGCTTTCTTTCTGTTTGCATTTGCCTTATATATCTCTATCTTTCAATATTTAACCTTCATGTCACTCAGCATGGTGTTCATATACAGTAGTTATCCTACAAAAATGTTTGTGGGATGAATAGGCCTTTCAGACATTGTTTAAGGAATCTTCTGAGAAGCATGCGATTGGATTTTGTTTATGAGGAGTGTGAGATGGTTATTAGGAGAGTTTAACCTACTTACAGTTATTGTGTTACTGATAACTTTGACATATAGTGTTTTATTTTTTTAATGTTTCCTCTAATTTTCTTTTGCTTTTACTGTTGCCATATGGACTGTGAGGTCTTTGGTTAAATATCCATACAGATTGGCTTGGAGAGTGTACATCTTGTTTTTATTCCCCCTTTGATTGACATCTGGCTTGTCCTACAGCTGAGTGCATTCATACTGTTGGCACCATAATTGCAGTTTCCATTGCAGCTGCTGCTTCCCAAGGCTTTAAGCTCACATGCCAAACTGCTGTCAAGTATGTTCATGGTCATGAATTTCTCATTTTATTTATGATCTCATTTGAAACATTTGTTACATTGTGTAGCCTTTTCTTCATCTATTGATTTTGTCCTAATCATATAACTGTTAAATCATGTTAATGTTATAACATCAATTGACATGGGCTGTGTATATGTGTGTGTGTGTGTGTGTGTATATATATATATATATATATATATATATATATATATATAATGCTGAACTATGCAAATTTAGAGGAGAAAGGAAGAATACAAAATAATATCTTGTCTTTGTTTTCAAGTTGCTAAAAGTATAGTTGGCAGGGTAACTAGAAGAATAACCATAAAAAATAAATAACTCAAAAGTTACAATATAAATGATGTCACTAGTACTATGTATAAATATATGTCAAATGAGAAACATGCAAAATGTGCCAATATTCAGAGGTCAAAAATATTGCCTAGGATTGAAATGTTCAGAGAAATCTTCCCTGAGGAAGAAAGAAACCATTCCAACATGAATGAATGGTGTGGGCCAAGGTGTGGGGTATGGATATGGCATGTTCACGGGATGGCAGGAAAATGATCATGGTCATATCAGAGGTTTTGTGGGGTTGGAAATGTTTAATCCTTTATCAAAGGTAAAGGATTCATTCCACAAATATCTTAAGCACTTAGTACTCAGAGAACATTCAGAGGGCACTTAACCCAGGTGTAGGGGCAGGATATGTCTGAGAAGGTTTCCATGTGGAAGTGATGCCACAATTGTGTCCTAAAAGACAACTCGGAATTCAACAGGTAGAAGTTTCAGGAAGGATTGGAGACCCTGGAAGAAGTGTTTTCTAGGCAGAAGGAGCCAAAGATTGAAGGCTTACAGGTGAAAGAGAGCATGGTGCTTTCAAGAACAATGATGTCCCTGTGATTCGCATATCAACTGTGAATGGAAGAATTGAGAGAAAAGGAGGGAGAAAAGCTGATTCAGGTCATGAGGGCTTTAGCTACCACATGGAGACTTTGGACTTTATAAGGCTGGGGGCCTGGAAGTGAGTTCAAATGGGAGAGTGGTGCTCAATGCAGAGTGGATTGTAGATGGAAGATTGAAAACAGGGAGATTGATTGGGAGATTATTGGATTAATTCAGGTGAAGCATGTCAAGCGACTGAACAGTGGCAGTGGCAGTGTGGATATATTTGAGAATAGTTAACTCATTGGAAGCTATAGCTCAGATAGCAAATGGATGAAGGGGCTGGAAAGAGGGGAACCAGGGATGATTCATGGGATCCTGGCTTAGGAAGTGGCTGGAATTCATTTATCACTGTAGAAAAGACAGGAGAAAGAGAAATTTTGCAGGCTACGGAGGAGTTGTGGGTCTGGTTGAGATAATTTCAGATATTATTTTACATATATATATGGTCTTCCTTTACTTCATGGAATTTTCCTACTGAGTTTAGAGTAATGGGGCTTTAAATGTTCACATTTCCTTAAGATTGTCATGCGTGTACATTGATTAAATCACTAGGTCAATAAAATATGTCTAAACATACAGGCTTGTTGATGAAACAATCTTTTATTTAGCTCCCAACCCCGTAAACGGCCATATAATTAACAATGATAAAGTTTGTTTCGGTAACAAAGCCTCCCAGAGAGAGGGAGATTTGGACGGCTTTCAACAACATAAATTCCTTTATTCTCAGATGACACGTAAACTGATGTCATTTCTCATTCCACAAAGAAAAAAAAGAAAGAAAGAAGAAACTTGCTATGGTTTGCAGTATTCCAAGGATGACATTCTTCCCCAAAGTAATCTAAAAAAAGACATTCTGAACAAACTTGTACTTCCCCTGCCAGGAACGCTCGGCTGCCCCGCGCAAGCCTTTCATATTTAGCCATTTAGATCATGCTTTCTGCATGAACTTTCATAACATTTATTTACTGTTATAAGTGAATGGACCAACTGCTGCAGAAAGCCAGTTCCCCAGCAGTTGGGTTTCTCACTACTTGATCTCAAGTGTATAAAGGTTGCCCCGAAAATAGTATTTCCGAGCAGTCTTTCAGGGCCATGTGAAATGTCACTGGTATCTCAGTTTTGAATTTTTACTGTTCTGCCTGCTTGCAAACACATTAGCCTCACTCCACAAAGACTATGCTCTAGTTATAAATATTTTAACTCCAAAGTCACCCTCATTAGGGTGTCTCAATAACGTTTTCCTTCCGTCCTGTCTGGCTGACCGAGCCACACTCTTTTGGGAATAGTTGCAATGGAAACAACAGGCAGAGGACGCTAACTCTGAAGGCAGACGTTACATGTTTTTCTGGGGAAAATGGTGAACTATGACTTGGGCCGATGAGCATTACCCGGGATAGACGTATTGGTCATTGGTTGGAGCACGACATCTTGCTGCAATGGATGTTGCATTTACACAGCAGAGCCTATGGATGGAAAGCCTACTCTGGAGGAGTCTGAACTCTAGTCCCTACATGCTGAGGCACAGGGTTCCCTCGGGTTGAGCTGGTTTAACTGGACGAACCACAGCCTCCCACAGCAGGCTCTTGGGCTAAGGCCTGAGGGCTGGCTCCTGCCCTGGCAGGAAGCTGTGCTCACGTGCTCGCCTTCATCTCCCCTCTGTTAGTGCCAGGCACAGCCAGGCAGGAGCCAGAGATGGCCATAAGCAGGGCCGTGGGTGCCTGACTCTGGCCTGATCCAGAAAACCTATGTCCCAAGCCTTCCCATTCTTGGCAGCCTCTGGCCATGGGCTAGCATCATAGACCAAGTCTGAGGAACCTCACTCTTGGTGGCCAGAAAACGCAGAACCAGATGCAGCTGTGGAAGAAGCCACTAGGTGATTGAGAAAGGTAAAAATTATATATCTCTTAAAGTGAATTAGAGCTGTATATGTTCTCTCATAAAGTAATCTTACTGTTTGAATTAGAACTTTAATTAGAACTTCAATTAGACACTAGAAGGAAAGAGAATAATTGGAACCTTTTACTGAAAAAGCAGAGAAATAACTGTTGCTAACATTTGCTGTTCTTACAACTAAAAACATCTGATTCCACACGAACAGAGATGCATATAATCACAACAGATCTCCAGATATCAAAGAGCAACTATTTGACTCTACAGTTTAACTGTCACTTTTACCTACCTTTATCTAGTCTGTTTGCTGAATAGGGGTAAAGAGAAAAATTGAGCAACATCATGTTTTCAAAAGGGCATAGGAGAACGGGGAGTCGTTTTCAAAAGAGGTAATAAAACTTGTGACACAAGTTTGGTATGAATTCTTAGGAAGCAGCGTAACTGTCTTCGCATCTCTAGCGCCTAGCATGGTGCTTGACTTGTAATTGCTCTTATTTATTAGATATTGTGCTTCGGCTTAAATCATCGTGAATTTGAGCCATCCAAACACACACTGGTTCTTTAAGAGATTTGTATTTACTCATTCATTCATTGGGGAAGTACTTATAGACAGAGCTACCTTAGCAGATCAGAAGTATATTCAATGAATATCAGTGCAATTCTAGCCTAAAACTGATATTTGCATAGGGAACCTAGAGAGTGGTTAATTTGCAAGTTTGTGTAGGGCTTGTTTAGTATATTAAAAGAGAGGCAAAATGAGTACTTGTTATACAGAAGTTTGATTAATTGAAATAAAATTATTGTATAGTTCACTTCCCTAAGCCAGTGAAGATATGCTTTTATTTATAGTCACTGCAATGCTATAGCATGATTTTAGAACATTCTAGAGAATGTCTCCCTTCTTATCGGATCCCTTTGGGAGGGCTTCAAGGGGCTCTAGATCTCCCTAACCTGAAAGGAACTGTTTTCAACCCTTGTGAATTTCCTCCTTTGCCAAGAGTGATATTAACTAACTCTGCTTCCTTACTTGGGATCCATATTTAAGGTAGGAAAGTGTATAGAAGAACACAGTAAAGACCTGTGTATCACTGCTTGGCTTAACAAATAAAACATTACCAGTAACCATGATGCTTCTGTGTACCCATCCCTAATCATATCTCACTTCCTCCAGATAGGCAGTGATACAACTGCTATCTTGAATTTAGATTGGTAATTATCATTTCCATATCACCCCTCATAGTAGGACTAAGTGTGCATACATGCCCAATCCCTATGTCATATTGTGTTTCAGGTTTTAAACATTATAGAAGTGATATTGTACTGTATGTATTTCTCTGTAACTTGGTGTTTCTGTATTTTCATTCATTATTGTTTTGGTGAAATTCATCCACCAAATGATGATGGTGTTCCAATGTGTGAATTCCACAATTTAATCACATACTCTTCTGTTGATGGACATGTGGTTTGCAACTTTTGCGTCAAGGGTTCCGGGTAGGTGCACACAGGATGCAGGCAGGAAAATGGTCCTAGGGGCCTGTTGGTGTCCTCTCCAGAGGTGTGCTTCAGCCCCAGTGCCTTGGGATGCGAGAGGTTCTACTGCTGAGATGTTCCCGCCCTGTGGCTCTCCCTTTCTGTGAGCTAAACAGAGAGCCTCATAGGACTTGGGGACAGTCAGACTGTTTGGTGTCGGACAGTCTGAGGGTGAAGTGTGAGCTGGTTGCAATCGTTGGGCACAAAGCAGAGGTTTAGGGGACCATGGCGTGTGAAGCCCCAGATCCAGTTAGCTTCTTACTAGCCCGTGTAGAGAAAGCATGTCACTGATTTCATTGGTCACTATATACCCATTGTTTCTTGTTTCAAATATTTTGCCATGATTGTTCTCCTCATGTACATGTGCAAGAGTTTTTAAGGGTATATACCTCGGAGTAGAGTTGCTGAATGCTGAGGATTATGTCTTGTCAGGTTTACTGGAGGTCGCCATTTGTTCGTCAAATAATTGAACCAACTTATACTCCAACCAGTAAAACATAAAAGTTCCTATTGCTCTACATCCTCTGCAACAAGTGGTATTGCCCACATTTATTAATTGTTGCTTATTTGATACGTGGTACCTCAGGGAGGTGTTTTGCTTATGATTAAGACTGAGCAGGTTACCTTGTACCTATAAGTCATTTATGTTTCCTCTTTTCTGAATTGCTTTTTCCTGTCTTTTTGCCTCCCCCCCCCCCCCCCCCCCCCCGTGAATTGTTCGCCTTTTTCTTTTTGACTTGTAGGTGTCTCATATTTGGGACGTTTACTCTGTATGCACCTGTTTAAAATAATTCTCCCATTCTGTGCCTGTTTTATTTGTTCTATTTTTAAAAAAAATTTTAATGGTCTTGTGATTAATAGAAATTTAACATTTGGATGTAATGGCATCTATAATTATTTAGAGTAGTTTCAAAGAGCTTTCTTAAGACATAATTACTGTGAGTTTTGTTTTAATTAATTTCTGCTTTATTTTTTAAAAGACAATTTCTGTTCTTTTACTAGTTACCCTTAAAATTGTAAATGGATGCTTAGCTTAATCCAATAACTATCTCTTCCCTTATGGAAAAAAAAAAAATCTCTTGTAAACTCTTTATTGTTATATGATACTTAGGGGCCCGGTGCACAAAAATTTGTGCACTCGGGAGGTCCCTCAGCCCGGCCTGTGCCCTCTCACAGTCTGGGATCCCTCAGGGGATGTCCACCTGCTGGCGTGCCTGGCCAGCCTGAGTGAGGGACTGATGGCTGTTTGCAGGCTGGCCAAGCCCCCCAGTGTGGACCCTCACCCTATTGGGGTGTGGCCAGCCTGGGTGAGGGGTTTAGGGCCATTTTCAAACTGCCCATAGTCCCTTCAGGGCTTGGGTCCCTAATGGGGTACCTGGCCAGCTTGGGTGAGGAGCCAAGGGGTGTTTTCAGGCTGCCCACAGTCCCTTCAAGTTTTGGGTCCCTGCTGGAGTGCTTGGGCAGCCTGGGTGCGGGGCTGAGGGCCGTTTTCAGGCTTTCAGGCTGCCTACAGCTCCCATTGACCCAACGTCCCAGCAAGGCTGGCTGGAAGCACGTTTCTGGGGTTTATTTATCTTCTATAATTGAAACTGTTGCTTTAAGCTGAGGCCTAGGCAGATAACGAAGCCTCCTGTTGGCTTCAGCTCCGTGGCTTCTACAATTGGAAGAATGTTGCCATGAGCAGAGAGAGGCGCAGCCGGTCTAGGCAGGCAGTTTCCTCCTGGTGCAACGGAAGGCTGCTGTTTACTCTAGCTCCGTGACTGCCAGCCTCCATCTTGGCTGGGTTAATTTGCATACAGATGCTCTGATTGGCTGGTGGACGTGCGTTAGGCATCCTGTAGAAATGGTCAATTTCCATATTACTCTTTTATTAGATAAGATTTTTAGGTCCATCTTGTTTTTGTACTTCCCCAATTTGACATTATCACATTATATTTTTTACTGCTTGATTCAATTTTCCTATACATTTAACTATTTCTTTGCTCACTATTCCTTTCAGACTTTTTATAGTTATTCTTTTAGTGAAAGTGTATTTATGAAAGCTCTAAAATTTTCGTCAGAAAATATATTTTCTTTAACTTAATTCTAGAGTGGGGATTTAGGTATGTAAATTAATTTCTTAAGGCTTCTGAGAGATTTGTTACTCTACTTTTTTTCTTTGTTGGTGTCATATATTTGAAGTAACTTTCTCTGACTGCTTTAAGGTCATGTTTGTCTTTTTGACCTTTAGTATTGCTATGGTATGTCTAGGTGTGGATTAAAAGGTTTTCTTAATTTAAAAATTTTACTTTAAAAGTTTTGTTCTTTCTGAATCTGAGGATTCATGGTTTTCATCAAGGTCAATTTTTTTTTTTTTTTTTTTGGTGTATATATTTTCAAACATTGCCTCCTTTTGAAACTTCAATTACATGTGTGTTAAATCTCGTTTTACTTTACATTTTTGTACAACTCTTCTTACTTATCATCTCATTAGCTCCATTTGTCATAGTCTATAAACTTTTAAAAATTTTATCTTCTAGTTTATTGATTTGCTCTTCCATATTCTAGCCAGTTTGCTTTTTAAACTACTCATTGAGTTTTTAACTTCAATAATTATATCTCAATTATGTTTCCATAGTTATATTTTATTGTCTATAAGTCCAATTTGATTCTATTTCAAAATTGTTGGTTTTGTTATTTCTTGTAAATTATGATATAGGAGGTTCTAGGAGGCCTATTTTCATGATTTTAGTTCTACAATCTCCTTTCCTTGTTCTCTTATTTCCTTGGATATGATTCTGAATGGAGTGCATATACTGACTCCTCATTTTCTGCGGGAATCCTGAGAGCCCTGTGTGGGTGTTTATTCCGTTGCCTTTGCTTCTGCTATACATTTTTGGAAGCTACCAAATGAGGACAACATTGAGCTGGTATTTTGGCTTCTGGTTTTACAATCCCTGATGTTTGAGCCTTAAGCTCACATGGAATGGCCTGAATTTAAAAATTCTTAGTTAAGGGTGAGGGAGAGAAAAGTTTGACAGATTTAGAAAATAAATACCTAAACTTTTTAAAAATCCTCATCTGAGGATATGTTTTATTAACTATAGAGGGAGAAGAAGGGGGAGAAGGGGGAGAAAACATCTATGTGAGAGAGAAACTTTGATCAGTTGGCTCCCACAGACACCCTGACTGGGGATCGAACCCACAGCCTAAATATGTGTCATGACTGGCAATAGAGCCTGCCACCTTTTGATGTACAGGATGGCACTCCAACCAAAGGAGTCACCTGGCCAGGGCACCCAGTTTAACTTAAACAATATGAATAAATATTTTTTTTAGTATTAAGTATATTCCATGAAATATTTGTCCTAGATTTTTTTCTGGCTACTAATGTTACAGAAAAACCAGAGAAGAACCAAACAACGCTTAGAGAGATGGAGTTACATTTATTATGCACGGGCCCAGAGGAAAATGTTTCTCAAATTCTGGGTGAAATTACACAGCAAATTTTCTGTATTTATATGATTTTACCTTCTTTGTCTTCCAAATATGGTTTTTTCCGGTTCCCTTTGCAAGTTCTTAAAGGGCCCTATGTGCTAGGGCTTTGTGACCTCAACCAAAGGCTTGACCTGACACCTGACGCCAGCACTGATAACTTCGTCTAGAGAAGGTTTAATGGCCTCTCTGAAATGGGAATTGTCTTATTTTCCTTATTATTTAAGCCAGTAAGCATTTACAGAAGCCAGAAATAGCAGGGTTAAAATTTCAAAGTTTTTATATAAGATGGATGCATCATTCCCCACTGGTTTTAAGTACATGAGTCAAATCATTGACTCTTTTGGGTCATTGCTGGGGAAGGAATTATATTGACCCCCAAGGACTATAAGCTTAATAGAATTAATTCTCTGCCGAATACAGTCAGTGGGCCTGTTTACAAGATAAGGGCCCAGAATGAGGGCCAGGAATAATCTCTAGAGCATCCAAAGAGTCCTGGACTCTCTGTTTTGCCTGTTTGAATTAAGCCGGGAGTGATGAAGACACGTTGGGATCCCATCAACCTTGACTGCCGTGGCGTGATTCCTTCCAAGTAGGAGTCAGTCCTTGGGTGGCAAATTTCTTTCTCTAAACAGAGTCACCAGGTTGGAAGGGACAGACCAGATCAGAAGTTGGTTCAGGCAGAGCACAGAGCATCTCAGACATGTTCCTGGACTGCTTTCTGGGTGGACTGTAAAGCCTGCAAGAACTTGAGTAAAAATTAGTTATGGATTTCAGCCTTTACCTACTAGAATCTATAGAGGCCCCACTGGTTTTCAGGGCAGCCTTCCAGGCTGCTTCGTCTGCAGCCAGTTGCCCCTTGCCTCACATACTTACAGGTGTAGTGCCAGTTGGCCCATCATCCTTGCTCTGCTCATTTCTGTCTAACTGCCTACTATATTATCTCAAGGATCCTGGCTCTGAATTCTTTCAGGGAAAATGGGCGATCGAGTCTTCAGTAGCTGCTTCATGCTGAGGAGGGACAGAAGTTTCTCTCAGAGCCAAAAGATCCTTGCTGTCTGTCAGAGAGACAATAAGGCCTGGGCACAGAAGGAGGGGGGCTTGTGACCTGGCAGAGACAAACTGTAATGAATTGTCTGGTGGAAGGGAAAGAAACATTTCAGCTTTAATAACCTCTATAGAATTTTTCTCCTCAAAATTACCTCTATGTTGATTAAAAGAGCCAAGTTAAGACCAATCTTTCTATTGTATTTAATTTGGCCTGATTGTATGCATAAACACAACAAGAATGGTAACTGACTACCTTTGCTGGAGTCTCATGATTGAATCTTAATGTGCCCCAGAGGGCCAGGAAGCCAAGCCATCCAGCTGCCATCAGGCCTGCCTGCAGTACCTGCTGAGTTAGGTGACTCCCTCACCTGTAGCAACTCTACCTGGGCCTACGCCCTAGGCTTTAAGGCCCATCTCAGTAGCCCTCTTACTCATCGCAGTCCAGAGTGCATGAGGGGTTCTGAAGGGACGCAGAGGTGTCTTTATTGCTCCCCTTCTACTCTGACCAACCACCAGTGATGGTAGGGCATGGGCCTGACGCTCCAGTGCCAGCTATTTTCAGGGCTCCTAAGCAGGATATCAGGCTTTTCCCGTGGCACTCTTATTGGCTTCAAGTCTTTAGAGTCCAGACAGGTCTCTTTAAAAGATGATACTCCAGTCAAAGTTTCCAGTTAATAAAACCACTATTTGAAACCGGTCTTATTGAATCTATGCAAATAAATGTACTGCCACAACTTATTAAGCATTGCCAAATTTTGGAGGAATTATACAAGGAGAAAAATATACTGACCTGTTTTAAGATCTTCTGATTTTCCTTGTAAGTCCTTTTTATGGACTCTTCAGAATGATAACAGATAGGCACAGCTGTCCCTGTAGTAGGGCTTCCCTTCTTTGACTTGTCCTCTTGGAATGGACTAGGGGAGCCTCATTTATTTAAAGGGTCTCACATGTCACAGTACCTCACAAGGTATGTAATTCCTGTAACAGAGGGCTAGTACTCATCATTTTACCACTTCCCTCTGTTCTAAAGAGATCTCTCTACTTTCCTAAAGTTGAAAGTGCTGCCCCTGACATGGGCATGGTCACACAGGCCAGTAAGACAGTATACAGACTGCTAATTGTCTCTCAATAGAGACCAAAACCTGATGAGTATTCTTTGCCCACTTGGGCACCTGCCCCCCTGACAACTGCATTCAAATCTGTAAGAGCAGCCTCTGGTTCTTTTAACCCAACAGGGTCTTGGCCAGTCTCTCAGTCAGACTCCTCCTCTTGGAGAATTTCAAACTCCTGCAGGCTCTCTTCTGGATCCAGGGAAAGCACCATTCCTTTGTCCTTTTGTTAACCCTGTTTACTAGTTACAGGGTCCTGCCATAAACTGCTAGTCTAAAACAGCCAGAGTTGTAGTTAGAAACAGCCCGGCATATACAGTCTCCCATGGCAGAGCAGCAATCAGGCCTCTCCCAAGGGAGTGGACTGGAGGGGAGATATCAGCCCCTCCTATTTCAGCAGCAACAGGTACTGAACCCTTTCAGTACATTTGCAAACAGGGAGCTTTTGCTAGCTCTATCTGCAGCTTTCATAGATCCCAGGTTCTCTGCTCTATTCCTGGGACTGCAGGAAAGCTAGTAGCAGTCACTGGTTTCTGTTTTAACTGCTGTAGCCAGCAAGCCAAAGGCCCAAGTCTTGTATTGCTTGTTGTAAAATACTCATTACTCATTGGGCAGCAGTGGGGCAGCTCTAATGTCAGGTATATTTCTGTTGTTCCCCACTTTTCTCACTGTGGTGGATTCTTCCAGGGCCACTGCAGGCAGCTTGAACATTCAGCCCCCTTACCTCCCTTCTTTCACCTAGCTTTCAGGGGCTGAGTCTGCCTAGCAACCAGTTCTAAATCACCAGGGTGGCTGTGAACTTCAGTTCTATTTCTCCTCCGCTTGGCTCCTGGGAGTTTTTTTAGAATTCTTTATTTTAGAAACCTCAATTCTTTAATGATTCCCAAAAGTGAACAGTCAGCATTTTCAGATTAATATTTATGAACACATTTTAAATGTACTTTACTTTCAAGAAAATATACCTAGACCTTCTATGATAAAACTAACAGGCAAATTTAAACTTGTCCAGTACAAACTGCTATATTTTTTCTTACGTAATTTTGAGTATATTGTATCAGTCTAATTTAGCATTGGAAGGGTTAAAAAGAATAAACCAGGGCAGAGAAAGATTAATTGTGCCTGTAGAAAACTCACAACCTTGAATTTTTTTTATTTTCGATAAGACACCTGTGACTAGCTACAGACCAGACTCCTATGCCTGTAGCAGCCTGCAGCCAGTAAAATCAACAAAAACCTATCTCTTCCTGCTTTATAATTAACTGCTGACCCCCCCCCTCACCCCCGCCAATTCTGCATTAACCATATACTCTGTCCTTAGCTGTTCTCCCTTTAAACAGTGGGAGTTTCATAGAAAACCACAGACTACCACTGTAGCAGGCCTCCCTCCCGGAGGCTGGGGTCCAACTTGTGGAGAAAAATGACTTTTAGTTGGCCAGGCACAGAGAGACTTTTTGCAGACTGAAAGCCTGGAGGGCCTCCTGAAAGAAAATATCTTTAATCCAGTTAGAGATGTTGTAACAACAGGATGACGGAGGAAGGGAGAGACCAGGTTGTGTCCTCTACGAGGATCCTAATAAATAACTAAAAATGGCAAATCAAACAAAGACAACAGGCTGTACGAAACACAAACCAGGGTTAACGGGGTCTATAGACAGTTAATAATAACGTTCACAGGCAGGGAGAGGGCCCGTATGTATTTCTCCGCCCAGCGGAGCTGTAAGCCCTGCCCTTGGAAGTCTCGACCACCAAAAGAGATAAGAAAACCATAAATAACAAATTCTTGAAATTTACTACTTTGTTAATTTGCTAGGCAAATAGTTATCTTGAAAGACTTTTCTTTTGCTTTTCTTTACAAGTAATCTCAGAACTAAGCTATCTTGGAACCTAGCCAACCTTTGTTTTAGCCTTAGAACTTCAAAATTCTAATTTAACACAGCAAATTTACAAATTAGAGCAAAACTGAAATCTTTACTTATACAAACATAGACAGACATTCCTATTAAAATAGACAGACCTTCTCTCTGACGGAGGCAAAAGACTCTGAGAAAAAAACACAAACAATTCTTGCAGCTTCAAGAGACCTTTTGCGCTCTACCATAGGGCGTCCATCCCACCTCTAAACAGACATTAGAAAGAGATAACAAAACACTCACATTTGTACAGCCAGAAGTCACAGAGTAGCTTTTGCTTTATACAGACCAGTTAACGAGCAGATAATTATGCAAAGACAGACAAACACCCATACTCACACTCTCTCAGTAGACTAGCCCAACTGGAGCTGAGCAGGTAAATGAAACAATGCCCAAATCCCCGGATGGGCATGGGGGCACTCCTGGCACCCACACCCCAGAACAGAATTCTCAACCAACATCTCGGTGAGAACCTACTGGAGGAGTTAAGACTGTGTCCAGACCCCTTCTCGGTAGCAGATTGGCCAGTCCCACACACAAGCAAACAGCAGAATGAACTCATAATTCCTTAATCGAATCCAAATCTACTCACCTCTGAAGTCCCACATTTATGTACCAGACAGCCCAAGTTTTGACTTCTACTAGATATTTACCCAGAGTTTAAATTACACTTTACCCCACTCCTAATTCCTGA
>PVJC01038080.1:0-16916 GCA_004026665.1 Murina feae
GGGGCAAGCAGGCTGGCAGTGGGGGGTAGATGGGGTTGAGCAGGCTGGCAGGCAGAGTGGTTAGGGGCAGAATGGAGAGGGTGCAGGCCAGGCTGAGGGACACCCCCACCATGCACGAATTTCATGCACCGGGCCACTAGTAGAACTATAAAGCAATGTAATTGATGGTCTACAGTAGTAGTCTCCACAATTATATGTACTTCTCCCAGGGGGTGCACAAGATGATTCCACATGGTACAAAGAAAAATATTGGGGCTTCCATTTCTAATTATTTTCTATGAAAGAATAAGACATGTAAGAATTTTATAAAATATTGGTAAGCATAATATAGGTGATCTAGAAATATATAATATATTTTGAAGCATTATATATTTTACTAATTAAATTTACATAAATTAATAAAAATATAAACATATAGTTATATAAACTTTATGTATAAATTTATTTTATTATATTTATTTTATATATATGCATATATATAATTATTAATGGATATTCTTTTTTGAAACTGATCGTCTACACTCTACAGAATGGATGTGTTGGTCAGCAACACACCTGTGCTGGCCTTTATCTTCAGGCAGAGGCTAAGGTACTATTTTCTAAAGAAATGAATGATCTACCCAGAAGGGATTAGTGCTCTTAGTATGGTAGTTGAGACCTCACAGAAAAACCATACTCATTTTGGTATACAAAGAGTGACTGTGTACATGTGTTTTGCCAGAAGCATTATAATATAACCCCATAATTTAAATTTAGATCTGACTTTAAGAAAATGAGGCCTATGGAAGGTCTTTTAATGGCAGAATAGGTTTGTAGTGAAATAATAATCCAACTAGTTTCTCATTTGTAAGTATGCACAGAAAACCAAGCATCATCAGAAATTTGAGAAAAAAATGGAAGCATAAAAAGAAACACAACTAACCCTGAAAGAATCAGGGATAATTTGGAGGAAAAAAACCTTTAAAAATTATTCTAATTATATTATCAATGGAATCAAAAGCTCCTGCATTTATAAGAGTAGGTGGCTATATGAAAAAAGTAATCAGAAAACAAAGGAAATTTAAATTTGAATAAAAGGTTAGAAAATCAATAGAATAAGTACAAGTTGAGTATAAAATGAATTAAAAAAAACATTGGATATCATGTAGATAATGAGAGTTTTATTGGCAATTAGTAAGAATTATAGGACAGAGCCATTGATATAATTATATCAATTCAAAATTGAGGGAAGAGAAAAATTGATAAATATAATGAAGTAGTAAGTGTTTCACAAGAAGATAATTTAAATATCAAAATATTAGGGAAATCATTTTGGAAAATAAATGAAATCTAATAATTTTTTAAAATTACTTACTTTATATTCATGCTGTGAAATTTAAATACAGAATGAGGAATATAATAGAATATTATCTTGCAATTTAGTTGGGAAAATTCATCCCCAATCCTCCCTTAGAAATCAATACTTCTTTTATTCATTGTGTGTTCTAAGAAATTAATGCATAGCTTTATTTTTCAGCTAATTCATTTGAATTAATTTAATTATTTATTTTTCTTTATTGTTGAAAGTATTACAAATGTCCCCTTTGTTTGCTTGTTTTTTTCCCCATTGACCCCTTCCACCCCTCACCTGCCCCTCCCAAAGCCTTTACCACTCTATTGTCTGTGTCCATATGTACTTAGTACACATGATCTCACTCATATGTGGAATCTAATGAACAAAATAAACTGATGAACAAAATAGATCCAGAGACATTGAAGCACACATAGCTTTAATTAAAACATAAATGTTATTAAATATAAGATTAAATGAATATATATTTATTAATTTTTTTCCAAGCAAGTTCTCAATAAAACCTTTACTTTCCTCTATTTTCATAACTATGAAATGTTGGTTCTTGTTTTCAATATTTTCACTTTAAATAGGAATTTTAAAAACATGGATAATGAGTCTTAGAATAGTATGATTTAAGAAGCTGGATGATCTTAGTCATGGGGCAAATAAGGCATACATTTCTTATGTCAACAACCAAAATGGAAAAACAACAAACAAACCTGAATTGTTGTGCCAGGAAAAACAAGAATCTGTATAAGGATGTAATGATCCAAGTATGAAGCAAACTAAGATGTGACATGATTTTGAGCATTAAATGTAAATGGAATGTAAAATAGAAGGATGCATTTGAATTTGATGCTTGAAGCATCTTCCTTTAAAAGGCTATAACACTTTTTTCTGTAGATCTAGTCATGCTACTTGGCACTACAGTGACAAATATTTATGTAGTTATAATATTTTAAATGATAATATACATATTTATATAATTTTACCAACTTACAAGTAAAGATGGAAGTTTATGTTTAAAGCATGCACTTGTGATATAAATCATGTCAATGTAAAAAGAAAAGGTTGTGTTATCTCAATCAATTTGAGATATAAAGGGGAGAAACAAGATTGCACTTTCTGACTTAGTGGGGGAGTATATGGCTATAATTTAAAATCAAGAAATAAAGAAAAAGGGCTTTTAAAAAGATTATTAATAGAAGAATTATAAAAGCAAAACATATCTAACAGATATTGATAAGATTGAAGAAAGAGTCCTCTAATTGAGCTAAATTTTCCGTATTTAATGAATACTCTAAATTTTTATTTAAAGAATAGGGTTATAGTAGTCCTCCCTTATCAATGGTTTTCCTTTCCTCGCTTTCAATTACCTGAGGTCAACCATGGTCCAAAAATATTAAGTGGAAAATTCCAGAAATAAACAATTCATAAGTTTCAAATTGTGCACTACTCTAAGCACCTCGCTTCGTCTCGGCACAGAGGCATTATATCATTTCATGTAATCATGAGAAGAGGGTGAGTACAGTACAGTGTATTTTGAGAGAGAGAGACCACAAGCAGCTAATTTTTTTGCAGTATGTTGCTACAATTTTTCTATTTTATTGTTAGTTATTGTTGTTAATCTCTTTCTGTGCCTAATTTAGAAATTAAACTTTACCATAGGTATACAATTATTATATGTGTAGGAAAAGATATATTGAATATGTATAATTTTTGACATCCATCCAGGTCAACACATAGATTCAATTCATCCTTTTTATTAGCTGCACAATATTCTATTAAACAGAGAGATTCAGGGACGATATTCAGTACTTGCTGTGCTTGGTCAAAGCCTTGTCATACTAATTGCTAAGTATTTTGAATATCACCACTAAATAAATACTAATTATTCCACTAATTCATTATTTCTGTATTTACAAGCTACTACAATGCTGAACACACACACACACACACACACACACACACACACACACACACCTATACACACAAAGATACATATTAGTGCTTTTGCTTTTCTGTAGGTGGGGGGCAAGGGACCCTCAGCCGGCCTGTGCCCTCTCACAGTCTGGGACCCCTTGGGGGGATGTCCACCTTCTGGCTTAGGCCTGATCCTGTCTGTGATCACAGGTGTGGGGGAGAAGCCACCTGTCTGTGATTGCTGGCATGGGGGAGAAGCTGCCTGTCCATGATCGCAGGTGCAGGGGAGAAGCTGCCTGCCTGTGATCGCAGGCCCGGGGGAGAAGCTTCCTGTGATCACCAACAGGCAGCTTCTTCACTGTGGCCTGCAATCACACACAGGCGGCTTCTCCAACTGGCTACAGCCTGCAATCATGGACAGGTAGCTTCTGGGCGGCTTCTCCCCTACACCTGCAATCAGGGACAGGCGGCTTCTCCCTGCACCTGCGATCACGGACAGGCAGCTTCTTCAACTCCTGGCAGAAGCTAGCCTCAGACACTGGAGCTGGTCTTCTCTGTCTCCCCTGCCTTCTGAGTCTCCAACAGGCCTGGAGCAGCCAGAGCTGGAATGCTTGTGTGGTAGCTGTGGCTGCAATGCAAGTATCCCGGCTCTGGCTCCACCATCTTTGTTGGGTTAATTTGCATATCTTCTCCTGATTGGTTTGTGGGCGTGACTTGTGGGCATGGCTTGTGGGTATAATGGAGTGAGGGTCAATTTGCATATTACTCTTTTATTAGATTAGATTTAGAATAAATTTAGGTGTTCTTGCTATTAACTATCCCTATAGAGAAAAATAGTATTTCTTTCCACTAGTTCTAGTATATTTCTTTCTTTCTTAAAGGTTGCTTACTAATTCAATTAAATAATCTTTATTGAGATAATATTTATAAACTATAAATTTACCTTTTTAAAGGTATAGAATATTCATAATGAAAATTTACCCCATAGGTTCTAACATATTTACAAAGTTGTACAATTATGACCACTAAGTAAAAAATTTTCATCACTCTAAAAAGGAACCATATACCCATTAGCAGACATTACCCATTCATCTCTTTCCTCAGTCCTTGACAACCACTAATGTCTATCTCAATGGATTTACCTAATCTGGACATTTCATGTAAGTTGAATCACATAATAGGTGGTATTTTGAGACTGGCTTCTTTTATATTACCTTAGTGTAATATTTTCAGAGTCCATCCACATTGTAACCCGTGACCCTGTGGTGCGAGGGCTGAAGCTCTAACCACTTAAAAACACTGGCCAGCACTGTACCAGTATAGTGTCTTTTCATTTCATCAACAGGACTCTCTTTTTTTATATATATATATATTTTATTGATTTTTTACAGAAAGGAAGGGAAAGGGATAGAGAGTTAGAAACATTGATGAGAGAGAAGCATTGATCAGCTGCCTCCTGCACACCCCCAACAGGGGATGTGCCTGCAACCAAGGTATATGCCCTTGACCGGAATCGAACCTGGAACCCTTGAGTCCTTGAGTCGACGCTCTATCCAGTGAGCCAAACCAGCTAGGGCTCAACAGGACTCTCTTAATGGCATATATATGACACAAATTTTCTCTGATTTTTGTTTATTTGGATAATGTGTTGATAGTTTTCAATAACATTAATACATTTTATATCAAAATTATTATAATCAAAATTATTATATAATTATAAACAAAAAATAATGTCTAAAAGCCCAATTCAGTTATCATTTCCTTGTTCCTAACACTGAGGTGAAACTTTTAGATTGTTTTTACTACACTTACTCTCCCAATCAGCTGCTTGATCTTGCTAAATACACTTTGTATTTTTTTGTCCTCAACTGTTATTAGCTATTACATTAGTACATATATTTTGATCAACAATTTTTATAAGAATAATAGCTGAAATAATTATGAGGAGGAGGACAAGGAAAAAGGAGAGAAGATGAAATAACTGGTGGGTTAATTAAGACATAAAGAAAAAAGTGAGGATTGTTTTCTGTCATTACTGAAAAATGTTCCAGAATAAATACCGTATGTTCTGGCGTATAAGACGACCCCCAACTTTTGAGAAGATTTTCCTGTGTTAAAAAGTCTGGACGGAGGCTGTATGCGGCACAAAAAAGATCTCCGTCTGGCTCCATTGAAATGAATGGAGTGCAGCCGTTTTTGAGCTCCTCCCATCATGTGCGGGGACCGCAGATTTTCCAGTTAGGCTCCGAAGTTTCAGCACCCACCCTATAAAACACACCCAGTGTATAAGACGACTCCCGACTTTTAAGATTTTCCTGGGTTAAAAAGTCATCTTATACGCTGGAAAATACGTTATATTAATAAAAGAGAGACTGAGAGACAGAGGAGGAAAATAAGGCTCATTAAAGAACATAATAGTTAGGCAAATGGAAGAGAAGGATTCTCTTTCCTCTGAGACTAATACCTTGCTAGTAACAGTGAATTCCATTATAGGACTGTGTTCTGTTTTGCTTGTTTCTTTGAAAGATGTTTTATTGATTTTAGAGAGAGGAAGAGAGAGAGATAGAAACATTGCCCACATGTCCCCCACTGGGGATCAAGCTCACAATCTAGGCGTGTGCCTGACCCAGAATCAAACTAGTGACCTCTAGGTGCAGCTGAGCCACATAGGGCTGTGGTCTGTTTTAATTATTACTGTGATTAATATCAGTCATTGCAAAAAAACTAGTATGCATTTTCTGGTAGGTATGATTAAGATGCACAATATTAGGTTAATATATTCTTTAAATGACTATCTTTCCCTATTGGAGTAGAATTAGCTTAAGCAAAATTAATCCCTATAATATTTTTTGCATTAATTATTCCCTGAATCTAAAGTTTGAACTTTGAAAGATTTTAGTCATTCTTATTATTGCTACTATTTTCTTTTTTATTTCAATTTTTTTGAACTTATTAAGAAGTGATAAATTAACATAGAATCCTGAATTTCCCTACCACAATTTACCTTAAGATGAAAATTTTACATGGCAATAATAAAATTATCTAACCCAGGAAACTGACATTGGAATAATGCAATCAATGAACTATAGAACTTCACATTCACTGAAGTTTCAGCTAGAGTTTTAAATTTTTGTCTTTTAGGATTCTATTTTGAGCTTCATTTCCAATCTGTTACAGTTCCTCATTTGTTCCCTGTCTTCCATTACCTTGACAATTTTGAAGAGCACTGGTCAGATATTCTGACATAGATGTATTTGTTTTATTTTGTAAGTTAGAAAATAAAATTATGGAAACCATATGTCCTTCCTACTGTGCAAAGAAATACCCTCTAGGTCTATACAGAGCTTCAAAGCTAAATGAATATGATTCTAAGTCTACAGCCTATTTATGTCTGAAGGTTCTTCCCTCAGAGTGGAGAAAAATGACAGGAGATTGAAAATCCACTGTGCTTCCTAATATTTGCTTCCTAATATACAGTACATTCCTCAGAATATTCAGAAACCTAGTTATTTTTGCAATTGAATTAAAGAACTCAGTTCTTATTTGAATGGAAAATGATAGCCATGTTTGTATATTCAGAGAATGAACCATGTTGTTAGATTCATCATTCCCAAATAAATGGTCAATTTATTAAACCAGCTATCCTTTTAAATGATTGAAATTTTAACATGATAATAACATTAAAGCATAAAAATATTTTATGAAAGCACTATACTAGTAATTCCCCTTCATCTACAGAGGACATCAACTAAGACCTCCCCCCCAGTGGATGTGTGAAACTGCAGAGTACCAGACCTTAAATATACTATGTGTTCTTCTTAAACATACATACTTATGATAAAGTTTAATTTATAAATTGGGCACAGTAAGAAATTAACAAAAATAACTAATAATAAAGTAGAACAGTTATAACAATATACTGTAATGAAGTTATGTGAGTGTGGTCTCTCTCTCAGCAAATGAGCCCAAATTTATTTTTTCTTCTTCACAATTTCATGTATAGAAGATTGGCTCTTACCATAGATCTTAAAAACCTCAACATGTTTTTCTTTCCTTATAATGTGGAGAATGTTTACATTTTCACTTAAAGCGAGCACTATGGCTTCTCTATGGCATATCTGAGTTGCCATCATCACTACTGCTGTTCTTTGGGGCCATTATTAAATTAAAGGTTACTTGAACACAAGCACTGTTTTACTGTGATGGTAGATCTGATAATCGAGATGGCTACAAAGTGACAAAATGGTGAGTGGCTTATCCTATAGAGGGACTATTCTGGACAAAGAGATGATTCACCTTCCAGGTGAGGCAGAGTGGAATAGTGTGAGATTTCATCACACCACTCAGAATGGCATGCAATTTAAAACTTATGAATTGTTTGTTTATGGAATTTTCCATTTAATATTTTAATATTTTCAGATCTTGGCTGACTGCAGGTAACTGAAACTGAGACAGTGAAACTGTCATCATATTACTGTTGAGATAGAAATTGATTAGCTGTTATAAAAAATAAATAAAATCATAGAGCTTAAAAACAAAACTATGATTAGAGAAAGTCTATTTTACAGAAAATAGACTATTAGTAAAGTATCTTCAGGCAACTTTCCTCTTTGATTTATTATAGGAAATTATTCTTCCTTTGCTAAATGTCTATTAGGCAAACTAAGCTAAAATTATATAATTTTTTCCTACCTTGATATAAAACAAATTGTTACCTGAGGGAGTCTGGATTTTTTACAGTTTTCATTGAGATATAATTCACATCATATGAAATTTATCCTCAAAGTATTCGAATCAGTGTTTTTAAGTATATTAACAAGTTTGTGCAGACATCACTACTAATTCTAGAATATTTCCACCTCTTTGAAAACATAAATTTAAAAATAACCTTACTCATTAGCCATCTCACCTAGTTGTCACCTCCACTCACCCCCTTGCAACCACTAGTCCTATTTCTATCTGTATGGATTTTTTTTATTCTGGACATTTCATAGATGTGGACTCATATAATATGTGCCCTTTTGTGTCTGGCTTATTTAACTGAGAATAATGTTTTATAGGTTCAGCCATTTTGTGGTATGTAACAATACTTCATTCTGTTATATGGTTGAATAATGTCCATTGTATTAAAATATATAACATTTTATTTATCCATTCCTCAGTTGATGGCCATTTGGATTATTTCCATTTTTTGGTTGTTATGAATAATGTCACTATGAACATTTCTGTAGATGTTTTTGTCAGGACATATATTTACATTTCTCTTGGGTATAATCCTAGTAGTAGAATTTCTGTTTAATTTGAGGACTTGCCAAAGTGATTTCCATGTGACTGCCCATTTTATATTCCTTTCAGCAATATATAAGGGTTCCAACTTAAACACTTCCAACATTTATTATTTTCCATCTTTTATTATGACAGTCATGGTGGGTATGTAGTGGTATCACATTGTGGTTTTTATGTGCATTTCCCTCATGACTAATGGCATTGAGCATATTTTGATGTACTTAGTCTCTACGTATTTTTTTAGAAAAGTTTATTCAGATCATTTGCCCTTTATTTAATATTAAATTATTTGTCTTTTGATTCTTGAGATGTAAGGGTATTTTATATTATCAGGTACATGCTTTGAAAATATTTCCTTTCATTTTTGGTTTTCTCTTCAATTTCTTGGTAATGTCCTTTGGTACACAAAAGTTTCTAAGTCCAACTTATGTATCTTTTTCTTTATTATTTGTGCCTTTTATGTCACACTTCAGAAACCATTCCTAAACCTAAGGCCACAGAAATGTACCCTTATGTTGTTTCCAAGAGCCTTAGAATTTTAAGCTTTACATTTTAATCTTTGATACATTTTTCATTGTTTTCTATATGATGCTAGCTAGGGATCCAACTTCATTCTTTCATATATGGGCATCCAATTTCCCCAATGCAATTTGTTGAAAGAATATGTTTTCCATATTAAATTGTTTTTGCAACCTTGATGAAATTCCATGACAGAAATAGTGAGGATTAATTTCTAAATTAACAACTATATTCCATTTGTCTAATTTCTATCCTTATACCAATACCTTGTCTTGTTTACTATTGTCTTGTTTACTATTGCTTTGTAGTTAGTCTGGAAATCAAGAAGTGTGAGTACTCCAATTCAATTCTTTTTTATTGTGAAAGTATAGCTGGCACACAATATTATATTAATTTCAGGTGCACAACATATTGGTTTGACATAGTAACCACCTATCACCATACAAGTTATTATGATATTATTGACTATATTCCCTATGCTATACATTATATCCCCATTGCTTATTTATTTTATGACGAGATGTTTTTAGTAACTTTATTTTCCTTCACCTTTTTCAACCAGGCCCCAACCCCATTCTCTGGCAACCATCATTTTGTTTTCTATATCTATTAGTCTATTTCTGTGTTGTTGTTTGCTTTTTTTGGATTCCCATACGAGTTAAATCATATGATAGTTCTCTGACTTATTTCACTTAGCATGTACCCTTTACACCCAAAATTGAAATATTATTTATAATATCTAAAATATGGAAGCATCCTGGGTGTCTACCAATAGATAAATTGATAAAGAAGATATGGTATATACAGGCATACCTCATTTTATTGTGCTTTGCTTTATTGTGCTTTGCAGATATTGCACTTTTTACAAGTTTAAGGTAATATCCTCCACCAGCAAAAGTATTATGACTAACAAAAGGTTCAAATGATGCACTAGGAAACAAAAATGTTTGTGTGACTTGCTTTATTGCAGTATTTGCTTTATTGTGGTGGTCTAGAACCTGCAATATCCTTGAAATATGACCATCCTATCTAATAAAGAAGGAATATGGTTAATTGACCCTCATGCATCACAAAGATGGTGGCACCCACAGACAATAAGGAGAGAATATGCTAATTGACTGCCCACCCTCAAAGATGGTGGTGGCCACAGCCAATAAGGAGGGAATATGTTAATTGACTGTCACACCCTCAAAGATGACGGCGCCCAGAGCCACAGGATGGCAGCACCCAGTCCCCTCAGCCCCGCTGGGACAACAGGCACCTGAGGCTCAGGTAATCATGGCCAGCTGAGACTTGCGCTGCCAGCAGTGGAAGCAGCAGAGGTGTGATAGGACATCACCTTCCCCTGATCACCAGGTTGCCTCCCACCCCTGAGTACTCCTGGGCTGTGAGAGGGGGCAGACCTGACTGAGGGACCCCCACCCTCCAGTGCATGAATTTTCATATATATATATATATATATATATATTAAGCTCCAGTAAATACTGTCTGATTTCTTTATTGTATTTGACATTGCCATGGGACAGCAATCTGATACAACCAAATTTGTACAAGAGCAGGCTTTTTAAGGCCAGTATTTTAGGATTTTTTTATTATCTAGGTGGACTCTTCTTGGTTCTCTCTATCCCTGGTTCTTTCTGGTGAGCTAGCTGGCCTATGATTTAGCATGTTGCTCTTACTAAAGAGAAACTGTTGTGTGTTTTTTTAGAATTCCCTCAGGTTTGAATTCCTCTACATTCTATCTTTTAGATAAAGCTTCAGAGCTGTATTTTCTTATGGAATGCCTCTCTCCCTAAGCAAAAAAGCTGAGCCATTGCTCTGAGTACTGGGCTGGGTAGTAGCTTCTGGGATTTTTGCCTTTCCTTTCCTGGCAAGGAACCTATGCCTTACAAGTATTATTAGATGGCCGCACATGGAGACTCTGTCTTGTGGTAAGGACTGGGGGAATTGAGGAAGCCACCAACCAAGAATCTAGCATCTTCAACCTGAACTTTAGGGGATTAGAAATGCTGGCAGATTTCTCTTCCCAGGGGATTATGTGAGCTGTCCTTTATTGGAAGCCAAGGGGAGAATGAGCCCCTCCTTCTTGGCCTCATCTATTTAAATAATTAAAATATATTTTCCTTAAACAATTTCACTAGTGAAGAGAGAAGGATTGTCATTAGTGGCTTTGTGATAGATTGCAGTGATATCTACCACAGTTGCAACTCCTTACATTAAGTGGCAGGGCTATTTCCCAACTCCTTGAATTCAGAAAGGCCATATGCTGTCTATGAACCAATGGGACATAAGCAGGAAACTGAAAAGCAGTGTTGCTTTTTTAGGGATGAAGAAATATTTTTAATAAAATTAAATCTATGTCTAAATCTTCAAAAATCTCACCATGTACTGGGAAAAATCTATCTCAGTCCAGCAAAAAGGGCTGGACATTTTGCTGCATTTAGAATCTGGAGACTTCCATGTGAAGAAGCATGAGTTAGACTACTGGAGGATACAGAAATTGCATTAGAAATAGGTATAAGTTGGTCTATAGCCTGTCAATTAACTTCCACCCTAGTGAAGTCATTTTAAATAAAATACTAATTAGTGACCAGCAAGCTGATCAGACTTGTGATACAGCTTAGCAGAGATAAGAGAAGCCATCCTAGACATGAAAAATTGCTCAGTGGACCCACAGAATTTAGAGTTACATAAAATGACTTTTCTTTAAGCCACTAAGTTTTGGGTTGGTTTGTTACACTGTAATATTAAACTCATAGAGACTGGAAAAGAAGGATAAGAGATTTCCAGAAATTGGGAATGGGACAAAGTTTGGTAGGTGCCATAATCTCCAGAACCATATTCCATGGTATCATCTCAAGGCAATGGTGCACACAATCATTGAGGTAGAAAACTCCTGTCAAGTGGTCTCTACAATCTTACACAATGGAGAAGACAGTAGGGCTTACCATGAATTGAATTCTAGAAACCTGTTGCCCTTTTTCAGCATTATGCAACTGAATACTAGTATCACCTTGGAGAGAGGGGAAGTGTTCCAAGTATTGACTGAGATAGAATTTTCCCAGTACATGGTAAGATTTTTAAAGATTTAGACATAGATTTAATTTTATTAAAAATATTTCTTCATCCCTAATTTTTGGATGAACTTCATACAATATTATAGAGCACTACTTTACTAACTAAAAAATTACTAACTACTTTCCCAAATGGGCAGTGAGGTTAAAACACTTATTTCCATTATATATAATGTGCTGTTTATTTGTCCCATGGATTGCTCCAATTAACCCAAATATAAAGCATTGAAAACAAACAAATAAAAATTGCTTGTCTTTCGCTTTCTTGATGATGGTAATTTAATCTAATAAAAGAGTAATATGCAAATTTACCCTCACTCCCTTACACCTAAGCCACTCCCACCAGCCAGGCCACACCCACCAGCCAATCAGAGCGACTGTATGCAAATTAACCCAGCCAAGATGGCGGCCGGTAGCCACGGTGATAGAGCAAACAGGAGGCTTCCATTGTACCAGCGATGGAGGAAACTGCCTGCCTCAGCCGGCTGTAACCTCTGCTCAAGGCAACAAAGTTTCAATTATAGAAGCCATGGAACTGAAGCAAACAGGACGCTTCATTTCACCAGTGATCTAGGAAACTGACTGCCTAGGCAGGATGTGGCCTCTGCTCAAGGTAACAAAGTTTCAATTATAGAAGGTAAATGAACCCCAGAAACCTGATTCCAGCCAGCCTCACTGGGATGTTGGGTCAATGGGAGTTGTAGCCAGCCTGCAAACAGCCATCAGCCCCTCACCCAGGTTGGCCAGGAACCCCGGGGAGGGGTACCCACCTTGAAGGGGCTGTGGCCAGCCTGCAAACAGCCATCAGCCTCTCACCCAGACTGGTCAGGCACCCTGGGGGGGGCACCCACCTTGAAGGGGCTGTGGCCAGCCTGCAAACAGCTATCAACCCCTCACCCAGGCTGGCCAGGAACCCCAGCAGAGACCCCTACCCTGAAGGGGATATGGCCAGCCTGCAAACAGCCATCAGCCCCTCACCCAGGCTGGCCAGGCACCCCAGCGGGAACCCCACTCTGATCCGGGACACCCTTCAGGGCAAACCATACGGCCCCCACCCTTGCACCAGGCCTCTATCCTATATAATCCTATGTAATAAAAGGATAATATGCAAATTGACCCTAACAGCAGAACCACTGGGAATGACTGGTCACTATGACACATACTGACCACCAGGGGGCAGATGCTCAATGCAGGAGCTGCCCCTGATGGTCAGGACACTCCCACAAGGGGAGCTCTGCTCAGCCACAAGCCAGGAGCCTGCCAGTACAGCGGTGGTTGTAGGAGCCTCTCCTGCCTCCTCAGCAGCACTAAGGATGTCCAACTGCAGCTTAGGCCTGCTCCCCGCTGGCAAGTGGACATCCCTTGAGGGCTCCTGGGCTGCCAGAGGAATGTCTGACTACCATCTTAGGCTCGACCACCCAGGGAGCAGGCCTAAGCCAGCAGGTGGACATCCCTCAAGGGGTCCCAGACTGTGAGAGGGCACAGGCTGGGCAAAGGGACTCCCCCCCCTGAGTGCACAAATTTTTGTGCACTGGGCCTCTAGTCTACATATGTAAAAGCTTAAGCAACCATTACGAGGACTGACTGGTTGCTATGATGTTCACTGACTACAAGGGGGCAGATGCTCAATGCGGGAGCTGCTCCCAGCCTGTAGGCTCCAATCATTGATGGGGCCTGCAGGCCAAACTCTTGGTCTCTTGCCCTGACAGGCACTGATCACTTGATTGGGGCCAGGCCCCTAGGCTGGGATAGGGATCCGGGGGTGGGTGGCGGCAGACGTGGCTTCTTTTGCAGGGGGGCTCAGGGCTGGCTCCCTCTTTGGAGCTGATGGCCAACCTCCTGGGTCCCTCTTCCCCTCTTCTCATCCCCTCAGCTGTCAGGCCCTATTGGCCTGCTGCCCACCCACCACGGTGGTGATTGGCCCCTCTCCCTAGCTGGTACAGGGCCTGCTGGCTGACCTCCCAGTCCCTTCTCCCAACTGGCAGGTCCCGATTGCTCGATTGGGCCTGGGCCCAGGGCTGGGACAGGGAAGCAAGAGGGGAGGTGGAGAACCTGATAGGTTCTGATCAACAGCCAGGCCTAGGAACCACACCCATGTGAATTTCATGCACTGGGCCTCTAGTAGTATTTATAACATTTGGTTTGGGATATTATAAAAAGGCCCTTGTTAAATTGTAATGATTTAGAAGTCTGGATAGATTTATATGTGTTAAAAATCTCCTTTGGGATATATTCCTAGAAGTGGTATCACAGGGTCAAATGGGATTTCCATTTTTAACTTTTTGAGGAAACTCAATATTGTCTTCCACAGTGGCTGCACCAGTCTGCATTCCCAACAGCAGTGAACAAGGGTTCCTTTTTCTCTGCATCCTCACCAGAATTTGTCATTTTTTATCTTAATCAATTGGAAAAAAAGAAAAAAATCTCCTTTGGGATTCAGTACTCATCTTTTTCATATATATTTATCAATTTAAATACTTGGCATTTGGTTTCTTGTTTATAATGTACTAGGGACCTGGTGCACGAAATTTATGCACTGGGGGGCCCTCAGACCAGCCTGCCCCCTCTCACATACTGGAGCCCTCAGGTGATGTCCTACTGATGGATTAAGCCCACTCCCTGCTCCCCTTCGGCAGCAGGCCTAAGCCACAGTCTGGCCTCCATTTGTGGGAGGTGACCAGGCTAATCAGGGGAAGCTACCAGCCCCATCACCCTGCTGCTGCAGCCACTGCCAGTCACCACAACCACCAAGGTGTATTCATCAACACAGACTCCAGTCCCTTCACCATGAAAAAATGTCAACTTTCTTTAGGCATTTTCAAGATATGTCTTTCATAGGATATGACATTTCTTTATTTTCTTTTTATCCTCACCTGAGGATATGTTTCCATTGATTTTTAGAATGTGGAAGAGAAAGGGAAAGACAGAGAAATACATCAAAGTGAGAAGAATCTTTGATTAGTTGCCTCCTGCATATGCCCTGACCTGGGCCCTGGCCAGGGAGGAGCCTGCAACCTAGGTACATGCCCTTGGTTAGACTGGAACCCAGACCCTGCAGTCAGCAGGCCAAGGCATTATCCACTGAGCCAAACTGGGTAGGGCAGGATATGACATTTCTTAGCCCTCCAGCAGTGGACCTTTTTTTTTTCTCCAGGAGTGTGGTGGAAAAACCCTAGATCACCTTTTTGTATATTTATTACCCAAGTTACTAAGAATATTACTAGTGGCATACAGGAAGCTTAGCCAATGAAAGGTCAGAAATGGTGTTTCCTCTGTAGTTCACACCAATCACTGGCTTGGCTCCTCACCCAGGCCTGATGCCTTGGTTAGATGCAGTGACCCCCATCACCCTCCGATTGCAGGATCAGCCTCTCACCCAGGCCTGATGCCTGTGGCTGAGGTGTCAGGCCTGGGCAGGGGATCCACAGACCCTGTCGATCACCAGCTCCGCCCCTGCCCAGACCCCGCCGATCCCCAGGCCCCACTGATTGTTGGCTCCACCCCCCAATCCAGGCCTGACACCTCTGGCCCAGACGTCAAGCCTGGGCAGTGGACCCTAAGACCCAGCCAATTGCCGACTCTGCCTCCCACCCAGGCCCGACGCCTCTTGCTGAGGCTCTGATGGCTGGTTCTATCCCTGCTCAGAAGTCTTCTGGCTCAGGTCCTTCCTACATTCCTCAGGGCTCACACAGGGCCTACCTCTGAGTGACCTGGGTGCCAGTGATTTTCCAGGATCCAGGCCGCTGGGTGCCTATGCATGCAAATTAACCACCATCTTTGTTGGGTTAATTTGCATACTCATCTGATTGGCTGGTGAGTGTAGCAGAGTGACACCAATTTGCATTTTTCTCTTTTATTAGTGTAGATGTCTGTAAGACCCTTTAAATGATGAAAATAGAATATTTATGTGTAATTGAAAATGTATACCTGAGGCATTAAGGATAGTAATTAAAAGTTCAGGGCCTGGAAAGTTAGATTACCTGTGTTACTTAGAACTTAGATCATGTCACTCAATACCTATGACCTTAGAAAATTCACTTAATTATTTATATCTTATTTTTATATATAAAAGTATTGATATCTGTAGTGCTATATTATAAAATTGTTAGGGGAATTATAAGTTTATATGCCCAGTGTTTACAAAAGTGCCTGATGGTCAGCATTATAGAAGTGTTGGCTACTATTGCTGTTGTTGTTACATTATTCCCTAGTTTATGATGTGACCTTGAATGAAAGAGAAGTATTTTCTTAATTGTGGTATAAGGAATATATTGGCTACATTTATAATTATCAAGTACTAAATCACAATATTCTAAGGAACTATTTTGAATCTATGAGTATGGTAGGAATGAGAGGTGTTTATGTATAAAACTAGTGGCCCAGTGCATGAAATTCGTGCACATTAAAAGGGGATTAATTAGAGAAAATATTTTAATATTGCTATTTGCCCTTTCTCTATAATAGAAGTGTCAGAGATGGAAGAAAATTAGTAAAACATATATGAAAGTCTTCCTCCTATTAGAGTCTGGGGTGCACCACGGAACCCAGAGTCAAGTCTTCAACCACCCACGTGCACCTCAAAATTGCTCAAGACCCAAACCTGGACAGCCCCCCTTCATTGAGCTAAATCCAGACCCAGCTGGTCCCACCCTGTCAAGCCCTGCCAGGTGGGGGGTGCAGCCTCAGGTCCCCTGGGTGCCAGGGCAGGGAGGCACAGCCTGAGCTTCCCCATCAAGCCCCACTGGGTGGAGGGAGTGGCCTGTGATCCCCCAGCCTGCCAC
>PVJC01038081.1:0-16972 GCA_004026665.1 Murina feae
AAAGAGATAAAGATCGAACTTTTTCACTTACTATTTTGTGGTTTAACTGGTTTTGTGAATATGATTTCATGAACTGGATAAGTCACATAGGCTAAAATTAATTAGGGTTACAGGTGAAATGACAGTAACTAACATAAATTAATACTATTTGTGCAGACATCACCAAGCTTATGGATATAGGAGCTTAAAAAATATGCGCTAGTTTTTAAAAGAAAATAGCAAAATGTATATTTACATATATTGTTGTACTAATGATGTCATTAAGACGGAATTAAAGTTTAAAGTTTATTTTAGTCATATTACTAGAGAGTTAAGCTTGAATCTATACAATCACATAATAGAAACATACTTATCAGTAGAAAGAAGTATTTATGAAGTTTTTCATATTTGGGTCTTATACACTGAGTGGCCAGATTATTATGACCACCCCATCAGTGTTTCGTTGGGCCACCTTTTGCCTTCAATACTGCAGTGATTCTTGGCATTGACTCCACAAGATGTTGAAAGGTGATGTGAGGAATCTGACACCATGCCTGATGAATAGCATTGTCCAGTTCTGTGAGATTTGATGGTTGTGGAATCAGATGCCTGATGGCTGTTTTATTAACTTCGTCCCACAAATGCTCAATTGGGTTGAAATCTGGTGATTGTGGGGGCCACCTAAGCAAGGTAAAGTCTCTCTCATGTTCTTGAAACCACTCCTGCGCAATATGAGCACCATGTCATGGTGCATTGTCTTGTTGGAAGAAGCCATCTCCATTGGGATACACCATCAACATGGTAGGATGAACTTGATCAGCAACAATACTTAGGTATATTGTGCTATTCAGACATTGTTCCACACGAATTAAAGGGCCCAAATCATGCCAGGAAAACATGCCCCAAACCATAACATTGTACCTATCAGCTTGAAGGGTTGTACTCATGCATGTGGGGTGCAGGCTTTCATGCTGTTTCCATCAAATTCTCACTCTGCCATCTGAATAATGCAACTGGAAACGTGATTCATTGGACCACATGACTTTTTTCCAATGCTCGACTGTCCAATCCTTGTGTTCCTGTACAAATTGGAGACGTTTTGTCTTGGTAACTGCAGACAGCAAAGGTGTTCGAACAGGCCTTCAGCTTCCATTTCCCATCCGATGCAGTGTACGGCTAATTTGCCTACAAACATCAGGTGGTCAAAATAATCTGGCCACTCAGTGTATATTGTATGATTATTTTTGCTTGACTTACAGAGACCTAGCAGTGTCAATCACATTGCTGTATATAATAATTATACATGTTGTAGTTATTCTATCTTTAAATATAAGACCTTAGTTTTATTTTTAAAACTTTCATTGTAGAAGCAAAAATCTTACCTATTATTTTCTATCTTACTGAAGTTTTAATGGACAACTTTGAGAAAATAGTGAAATGGAAAATGATTTTAATTGAAGTTATAATAAATATATCTGAGGAATATTTCAGAGCCAAGTTTTGTTTTCTCTGTGCTTAAAATAGGTACCATATGGAGAGAAAGTATTAGGAAATTGTAACATAATGTCATATATTTGCAAAGTTGTTCAAGTGCTACTGGTTTACTATAGATTAATTCTTGGTCACTTTTCCTTTCAAATAAATATGTCGATGTCACATTATTAGACAGGAAAATGAGGTAACAGCTCAGAGAGAGCTGTTATAAATACTGTTATTATTTGTAGAGTTAAGTAATAGGGAGGTTTTCAAAGAAATCTAGAAACTCTATTAGTTCAAAGCTCTATTAAAAAAGCAAAGTGATTTTTATTGAGGGAGGCAAACAAATGACTATCTAAAGGCAAAGCTGTGTTTTCACAATGATCAACTCAATAAAGCATCAGAGGAGGCAGTCAAGCACTCAATTGAACACTTTGTAGTCAAACCTCTATGGTGCATGGTCAAAGCCACACACTTTGTTTTATTTAATCTCCAATATACAATGTAGAAATTCGAATGGTTCAAGTCTATATTTCCTCCCTGCAATTACTATTGTAGGTAATTACATAGATATTTTAGCCCTTTAGTTTAAGAGATATACCTAAATATTAAAGTATACTGTCAGTACCACAATGATCATTACAATGTGTGGTGGGATGCACTACATATTTTTGATTCATGGCACTGTCAATACGTAATCATAAGTCTTATAGATCAATTTAGTAAACTCAGTATGCTTGAAAGTGAAAACGTCTACTTTGTATTTTGTTACATCTACTTTTAGATTATCCTTTGCCTTTCAATGCAAATGTCATACCCATGAGAGGTGAAGAGTTTGTAAAAGATATCACTAAATGCAAAATTTTCCACTCTGATAAGTTATTTTAACAATCCTTGCTAACTTACAGCTATCAATCAATCAGTAGACCAGTGAAATTGATTTGAAATAGTGTTAAAAAATTCTCAGTTTTCTATGCATAAAATGTCATCTTTCCTTACTAGTCAGGGGAAGTTCTTAGATATTTTATGAGACTCTCCTTGACCTTCCTGCATATATTCTAATTTCACAGCAATTTCTCTAAAGAGAAACAGAATAGAATTCTGAGAATTGTATGAGATAAGTATACCAAGTCTGGCTTGTGTAGGTTATTGAATCTATTTTTTTCATGTGCCCAGCTAATATGCCACAGGAGTGTCAAAAGGTTTTTTGAATTTTATTAAACTAGCTCATCATTAAATACTTAGATTTTTAAGTTCATAGCAAAATATGGTCATAACAAAGCTTTTATAAAATAATATGCCAAACATTAACTATGATTCTCTTTGTAAGCAATATGCAAATTTCAAGTTTTAGTTTTCTTTGAGCAGGGATATTTCAAAGGTTTTCAAGAATAAACTTATAGTTTGAGTCTAAGGTTCTTTTCAGTTAACTATTAAGGCATTTTGATGCATATTGCTTAAGTGACTCGATTTTTCTTTTAACATGGATCTTGTGATCTGATTTGTATAGCCAAACCATTATACAAGGATATTCTCATTTTCTACTGACCAAGGAACAACTTTTAAGAACTGACTGAATACTTCACAAAATACCCAGAAAAAGCTGTGACTTTCCACAGCCTTCAAAATCAGTCTTCCTTCTGTCACTAAAGCAAAACCTACGTCACGTTTGATGCACAGCTCATGTCACATCTACCAACTATGTACCAAAACCCTCAGTGAGTTCCATCTCCTCTAAATGATCTCCATATCCATCTTCCTCTGATCCCTGTCTGGCCTATTGTCCACATCACTCACCTCACAGTTACCCATGGAGCCTCTTATGTTTAGTCACGTTATGCCTGCTCATCCAAATGTAAGCTCTTCGAAGTCAAAGATCAGGACTTCTTCATATTTGCCATAGTCCCAAATTCAGACCTTTGTACATGGCAGTCATGAATTTTTAAATCTAAAAGGAATATTAGAAATAATTTCAATGATATTAGAAGAAAAGAGACCTAGATCTAGGAAAGACTGAAAAAACTACTTGGTGATTGATGACTGCTGTATTTATTCCTGAGTTTTGGAAAGAATTTTATTATTTTTTATTTTTTAAATGTCATCCTCAAAGAATGTCCTTTTTACACTTGATGCATCGGAATCAACGAGAGGGGTTATGAAAACACAGACCGAGGAGCCTAGAGCCCAGTGTTTCTGATTCGGGTCTGGCAGCACCTGAGAACTTGCATTCCTAATAAGTCCCCAGCGGATGCTGATATTACTGGCCCACCAACTAACTACCTTTGGAAAAGCACTGCTGTAGGACAGACCCACACAGCTCCATGTTAGCTCAATTATCGGTTTTCTATTTTTGAAAAAAATACAATTTAAAATATTTCTGTTATATTACCATCTTAAACACATATCAACAGTTGCTATTATTAACACGCTTTTAATTTGCTCCTAAGGATTCCACTTCTATAACAATTCAATGATTTTTATTATTACGGCAAGTTAATCATTTCTAAAGCTCCTTTCACTCACTTAATAAAAACTCAGATCTTATGGGAAGGAACAACACGGCTGCCAACAGAGCAGTGACCTCTTATCTAAATTTTGCATTCTCATCCACAACTGAGAAAACGGCCAATTGTAACAACTTTCTGGAAGGCAACTGGCAATATATATTGAAAGCTTTAAAAATGGATGCACCTCTCAATTCATACTCTAGCGTCAGAGAATAAAACAAGTGGTCCAAGATGAAGACATTCTGTAACTTGATGAGATGATAGCCAGGTATATAATTTTGTCAAAACTCATCAAACTGTACATTTAAAGTAGGTACTTTTTTTTGGTAAATTATACCTGAATAAAATCAGTTGAGATTGCTCTAAAGTATTAGTAAGAAATTACTTTTCTCTCTCTTTTTTTTTTTTAAAGCTGCAGTCATGGCATTATCCCTACTATACAAAAAAGTAGGGACAGTGTTGTGTAAAAAATTGAGTGAAAGGTATTTTCTTTGGCCTTTGCAGTACATGTCCTAAGTATGTGGGGAAGGCCAGGGTTTAGAGGGTGTGTAGAGCCAGATCAGATAATGAGAAGGTGCCTTGCAGCGCCTCCTTTGACTTTAAGCGTGGGGAAGTACATGGCCATTTCACAGACTCACCTACTAAATTGGCCCCAGAGAGACAGAGAAGGGAGAGACCTTGATGAAGTTTTCAGAAAGGCAAAGTGGCCCAAAGGCCCAAGTTCTCAGCTTGCATTCAAACGTTCACTCTAAGGGTTCTGAGGCACTTTAAAGTCGAGTCTTAGGTGATTGCATTGTCACAACTGCCTTAGAGAGGGTGAAGCAACTACTAAAGAAATGGGCAGGGTAGCGTTCCTTACAGGCACTCTGGGCTCATGCAACTTTCAACTCCTGGAGAGTACTTACTCATCCTTCTGTCCCCTGGAGCCTGCTTTACTCATAACTGCTACTCAGTAATTATATGAACGGGATTATAATAAATTCTTATTGTTGAGTTTGTATTTTGTAAACGTTCACTTCAGCTTGTTGGAAAGATAGCAATGTAGCAAATTGGGAACAAGGCTATTTGGAACAGTAGTAGAAATTATTTTTAACATGACTATTTTTATTTTTAACATAATTATTTTAAAATAGTGTCTCTTTCATTCCTAAGTGACTTCTAAATCAGAATTTCTTAATTTTTAAATTAAAAAAACACAATTTTCCTCCCTATATCCAAGAACTGCAGGTGAATTTGGTTTCTAAAACTTTTGCCAAGTGATATATTTTCATTAGCCACAGTGATCTTAAAACTGAAGCTTAGCTATAGGTTATGTTAAAGGTATATGAGGCAGCCCTAACCAGTGTTGTTAAGTGGTTAGAGCATCAGCCTGTGCATTGAAGGGTGGGGGGTTCTATTCCCAATCAAGGGCATGTACCTGGGCATGTGCAGGAGGCAACCATTCAATGTGATGTGTTTCTCTCACATCAATGTTTCTCTCTCTAACCCCCTCCCTTCCTCCCTTTCACTCTCTGAAAGACAATGAAAAAATATTCTCTGGTGAGGTTTAACAAAACAAACAAAAAAGAGGGAGACATGAGGCAAAATACAAAATAGCTAGAATTGATTGTGTCACATGGTACTGCAAAATTAAGGCTAGTTGCTTTTTCTTAATCTAAATACATATATAGATAGTCTGGAAAGATGCTTTGAGGTAAAATCTCTCAAATAATATGTTATTTTTTAGTTCAAACTAAAGTAAAAACATATCATCATGGGGTGAAATTGCCTGAGAAATGCCTGCAACAGGAGGACATTCAAAGGGAAAGAGCACTTTACAGCCTCCACTTATCTGAGCTTTCTGATGACTCCTGTATAAAATCTAAACCCTATTCTTCACGTGCCCTTTGCTGAAAGTATAATTAACACCATCTGACTCTTTTTCAATGGTGCAGGCATTTACTAACTACAGTTTTGTATGATAAAGTGTTTTTCATCTTATATGAAGGCAAAGAATGCCTGTCATAGAATATAGGTCTATGAAGTAGGCACTGTCAGAAAGATGGAGGGACTTGTCAAGCTGATCCTGTTGACGTCCTCAGAGAGAGAATTAAATTCAGGTCTGTCTGACTCCAGAACCCAAGCATGTATGTCCATATATCATAATTTTAAACATCTGATCATACTTAAATAATGTTCTTATATAGTTTTGGCCATTGTTCCTCATACCTCTGTTTAAATCATGGGCAAACATTTTTGAGTAAAATTGGTTTTAATCAGTTCTTAAGTTCTCTGTCTAGAGAGCTATTTCTCAGAAAATAATTTAATGTACTATGTATCTTCCATAGTTACTTGTTTATCTCAAATACCATCCTCTCAAAAGAGACTTTCTCTCACTATCCTACCTACTGTTACCCAGTTACTCTATATTATTTAATTCAAAATATTTTTCCCTCTGTAAACTTGTATTATTTACCTCTTTACATGCATCCTGGCTGAATCTCCTTACTAGAATGTAAGCTATCTTGGAGCAAGAACCTCATCTACTTATTTTACTTGTCTCCTGGCATTCATGTCCTAGACGTGGAATAAGGCTTACTACATTTTGCTTGAATGAAAAAATCACTAGGTATTTAACAGTGGGTTAACAATTAGCAGGGGGATGGCATCACTTCACACACACTTGGCTGAAGGTTTCCTGATAAAGAAGAAGTACATTTTTATTTCTAATCACTGCTTTCCTACCGAGTTTTTCAAATGGGTTTCAGGAAATGATTGCCATTAATATGCTTCCTTTCCTCTAGAAGTTACATAAATGAGATGGAAGATTATAAATTATTCTGTTTTGGTGACATTTGAGCAGTTTATATTTTAAGGCCTTCAAAACTGTTTTCTTTTGTAGTCACAGATATCACATTTTATTTAATTGTTCATTTCAGCTACTTTGTAGACATTTTACTACTGGAGAAAAGTGAATATTAACATGGAGATAAAAAAAAAGACCTCAGGTTTTTTTTCCTAATCTAATACCATTCACACAGTGCTTAGTTAAACTTGCCTTTTCTCATTTCTTTTAATTCAAGCATGCTTTTTTTCTCCTATTGGTAAGTAAACACTTATAGATTGATTAATAAATGTGATTATAATCATACATTTAAAAGCTTAGTCACTTTTTTTAAAGATATATTTTACTGATTTTTTTTACAGACAGGAAAGGAGAGGGATAGAGAGTTGGAAACATCTATGAGAGCATTGATCAGCTGCCTCCTGCACACCCCCTACTAGGAATGTGCCCACAACCAAGGTACATGCCCTTGACTGGAATCAAACCTGGGACCCTTCAGTCTGCAGGTCAATGCTCTATCCACTGGCAAAAATGGTTAGGGAAAAAGCTTAGTTATTTTTAAGTGCCTTGTTACAGTAATCTGAGAAAAAGATTGACATTAAATATCATGGATAATTAATTAACTGTTTCCTGGCGAATTAATTATGTTTTATACCATGTTTAGTGATAATACCACTCCCATGGGCTACAAGCAGAAAACAAGAGTAGAGACGACTACATAGTAGATGAGGCATAAACTATGATGTGAAGTTCTTCAAATTGGAAATGATATTGAAATAGAAATAAACCCATGGGTCATTTTTTTTTTCAGTGAATTTGAGCTAATAGTGACAGTAAACCATACACACATATGTGCATATATAAGTATATGTGTGTATATCTATATCTATCTATCTATCTATCTATCTATCTATCTATCTATCTATCTATCTATCAGCCTAAGCAACCATTATGACCAGATGACCTGATAACCAGCCGGTAGCTATGATGTGCACTGACCACCAAGGGGCAGATGCTCAATGCAGGAGCTGCCCCCTGGTGGTTAGTGCACTTCCACAGCCAACATCCCTCAGCCAGCCAACCTCCTCATTCCCTCCCCCTGGCCCGCCAACCTCTCATGGTCCCTCCTCCCTGGCTGGCTGGCCCAGATTGGCCCTGATCATGACTGGGCGAGATGGCCTCAATGGCCCTGATCACCAGCCAGGCAGAGGGACCCCACCTGTGCATGAATTCATGCACTGGGCCTCTAGTGTGTGTGTGTATGTGTGTGTGTGTATTTATCCTGACCTTGCACATATTTATTCTGTCCTTGTTTTAAAGTATTTAAAGTTGTTTTTAATAATAATATTTGTTATTCATAATAATGCTTCTTCAAAGCAGCTGTTAGCTCTTTCCCACATTTTCCCAATGAGGAAAGTGGGGCTTGGGGCGATTATATGACCTATAAAGACTGAACAATTGATAAAAGTAGAGTTGGGCCTTGAATTCTGGTCACCTGACAGGCATTTCACTACCTAAAAAGCATAGCAACTAAATAGGAAAGAAAAATAAGACAAAATCCCCAAACCAAAATTGGATTTTGATTTTAATTTGTGAGCCTTGTAAAGTTTTGATTTTAATTTGTCAATGTTGTTGGGGTATAGTTCTTACTAGTATTTTTTTAGTATTTTTTAATGTTTGTATGTTACAATTCAATTTACTTTACTACTATCATTAAAATTAACTCCTTTAAGAAAAAGTAAGGCAGCCCTACCCAGTTTGTCTCAGTGGATAGAGCGTTGGCCTGTGGACTTGATGGTCCCAGGTTCAATTCCGGACAAGGGCATGTACCTTGGTTGCGGGCACGTCCCCAGTGGGGAGTGTGCAGGAAGCAGCTGATTGATGTTTCTCACATTGATATTTCTAACACTCTATCCCTCTCCCTTTCTCTCTGTAAAAAATCAATAAAATATGTTTTTTAAAAAAAGAAAGAAAAAGTAAGGCAGTTACTGTCTCAATTCAACATAATCCACTCTAGCTAATTAATGGAATAATATTTATTTCAGGATATCACTTAGCTTACAGAATTACTGGGAAGGCCAGTGTACCAGGGTTAAATGCCACCAAACTAGTAACAATGAACGATGCCAAGAGATTGTTCCATAGAAATTCACTTGCTGCTGCTGCTGAATGTCAGCTCTTATAGAACTAGTACTTCTAACAGCTACTGAAACACTGTGCCTTCCCAGCTGTGATGGCTTCTGCAATCCTCACTCTAGCCCCACAATTCTTACTGGGTAGCAGCAGACAAACTCGTGGCATCGCTGCGGAACGCATCAAGGGCTGTATGCAGCATAGTGTTTGTACATAACATCCTGCCTCAAAACCCAGTGGCCTAAAACACTCATCCTTTTTCTCTCACACGTGTGCAAGGTGGCTGATGTTAGCTCATGTAGGTGGGGCATGATTGGGCAGCTTTGCTTTGTGCTAGATATGGCTGGACATGGCTCTTTGTATGTTGGTTAAATTACTCGGGATTCAGTTGTACTCATTTTGGGGCTGCAGTTCAGGGACAGCAGATACCAAAGGGAAACAGTTTTCATGATGATGGAAAACGGTAGGCAAGCAAGCAGAAATACAGTGTCTCTTTTAACCTTGGGTCAGAATGGGCAAATTCTCCCTTTTGCTACATTTTTTTTGGCTAATACAAGTCACATGGCTGAGTTCAAAGTCAAGATGAATGTACATTCTACTTCTAGTAGGAGGGACTGCAAAGTCACCTGGCAAAGGAATTGGATAAAGGTGTAGGGGTGAAGAACTGGAACTCATAGTTAAATCTATCACACTGGAAATCATACTTAATATGTCACACCAGGGAATATTGTTTTGGGAATCTGCCACCAAAGAAAGAGAGGCGCAATTGGAGAACTATGAATTTAGAGACAATTTTCAAAAGCTTTGGGCTGTGACAAAGAAAAGATATATACTACATACACTTAATGTAATGGAAAAGTCAAGAACAAGTATATGCTTCATAGCTCCTATAAGCACCACTGTTAAAACACTAATGAAATTTCTGGATCACAATTGTGATTTTTCTCAAAAGATTTTTATGTTTCATAAACATTATATTTTCTCAATATATTTCCATGTTTCATAAACAACCTATAGTGTTGTCCACCACACACACACACACACACACACACACACACACACTGTGTGTGTGTGTGTGTGGTGGACAACACTATAGGTGTAAGAGGATATAGAAAGCAATCTTATCACGTTAACAAGGGAGAAATGAAATATATGTAAAATCAACAAACATTGTAAGCTGCGATAGGTTTATGTTTCTGTGCATGTTTTGTTTATGTTTATTATGCAGCAGGCATGTGGCTATGTGCCAAGGATCAGGAGGGGACACTGATTTCATTTTTGCTGGTACGGTCTAGTAAGTATGAGAAAGAATAGAGGCACAGGCTCCAAGTAATAAGTTGGATAAAAAGTAAAATAGAGGCATTATTTATTAAGTGGAGATTACATAATACTAGAGGCCAGGTGCATGAAATGCATGCAACTGTGGGGCCCCAACCCCCCAATATTCATGTATTTATGTATATGTGTGTATATATACATATTTTGTTGTAGTAGTTAATTCTTACCTGAGGACATTTTTCATTGATTTTTAGAGTAGAAGGCAAGGCAGCAGACAGAGGGAGAAACATGGATGTGAGAAAGACACATCAACTGGTTGCCTCTTGCACATACCCCGGATCAGATCGGCCAAAATAGCGCCACTGACAGGGCCGACTGCTGGCGTCCCGTGGGGGCTCAGGTGTTGCGCCTATGGCGGTTTTCTGTTTCTGCTTCCATTTCTAGTAGAGGCCCCGTTTGTAGGGGCTGCTGATGTAGCGACCACATTCTGTCTTGATTTTCTTGTCCTCCTGTCCTGACTGTCCCACAAACTGCTCCTTCTTCTACTCCCACTCGAGCTGCTGCCGGCCCCTGGTCAGGTTCTGGGCTTCGTCCCCCATCAAGTCAGGACAGCACCAGCTACCTGCTGCCCAAAGGTGCCCCTGTCCCCACCAGCGCTCGGGCCCATTCACTGTCGAAGTTCTTGCACCCATTGGGGACATAGAAATCCTGGTCCAGCGGCCGGGCCTCCTCCTTCTGCCTCTTGGCTCCCCGTTCAGGTCCTGGCTGCTGCCGTTCCAGCCCATGATCTCTGTGAAGGCAGCTTCCACGCTCTCTCCCGCCGCCTCTCCCTCTTCCTCTTTCCCTGGCCTCTCCACCTGCTGCGCTGGGCAGCTCAGGGCTGGGCCAGCCAGGCCCTCCTGCCGGCCCTGCTGGAAGCTGGCGATGGCCTTGCAGTCCTTCTGCCGCTTGGCCCACATCTTCTGGCTGCTCAGGTACTGGCTGGAGGTGTTGATCTCAAAGATGGTGACCCACGAGTGGTACTGCTTGATGCTGTCCACCAGCTTCAGCTGCTGCAGCTCCTCCTCCACAAAGCACAAGCTAAGAGGGGGTGCAAGCCCAGCCCTGCGAGGTCCAGTTCCTTGGCCCGTTTGATATACTCTGGCAAGGGAGCCTACAGAGAACCCACATACTGCTGCAGGGCATTGTGGGCCATGTGGCCCAGGCCCTGTAGCTCCAGCGATGCCTCCAGGGTGTTCGTTCCACAGGCCGCAGTCCTCATGACCATCACACTCTGTGGCACCTGCACAGCGTGCCGTCCATGCCAACCACACCTGAGGGCTCCTCGTGGGGGCCGAAAAGGGTGAAGACATGGCCTAGGAACAGGTGCAGGTCCAGCAGGTGAGGGACCTTATCTGGGGCCACCAAGGAGTAGGCTGGGCCACTTTGACCAGCCCAGGCCATGTGACCCACGGGGTGCAGAAAGAGCTTGCCCTTGGCTGGAAAGCTGAAGTTGATGATGTTGTCCAACAGTGGGATGTCCAGGCCCTGGTCCGCCAGGTCACTTATGATGAGGGTGGAGCACTTGCCATGGGTGAAGTTGGCCAGGTTGATCTTGCAAGCTGTCTGTCCAGGGCCCTATAGATGTGGGCGCAGCCTCGGCCCCAGAGACCAAGGTTGGGGGAGGCAGATGCTTAATGCCTAGGCTCTGAGTGGATGTGGGGAAGGCCAATGGGGCAGGCTGGGGAGGGGCAGTGAGGGACCATGGACAGTTGAGGAGGGACCATTGGGGTTGATCACTGGTTGGGTGCAGCAGTGTGTGTCATAGCAACCCATCTTTCCACCTTTTGGTCAATTTGCCTATTAGCCTTTTATTATATAGAATAGTTATGAATTTGAGGAATTAACAGATTACTTATTTTGTAAGACCCAATTCTTTGGCCTTGTGAGATCCTAAATTATGTCATGATATAAATATTGCTTTCCAAGAATTGTGCAGCATGCATAGATAATGACAGACCTATTCTGAGAAGGCTGGTGAGATTTTTAAGCTAAGAACTTTTCAAGTGAGATTTTCCAGTCATAATACCGTAAATAGTGACTGAAAATAAACACAGATTTTTCTGAGAGGTAATTTTACATTTTGCCACATATTTGTCACAACATTCCATCTGTAAAATATTTCTGATTTCTTACCTTACCCCCATTAACAGTCTTCCTCCCCAATTTCATGCTTCAGTGTGATCACTAACAAAATAGTCTACAGTCCTTAGCTGAGAGTTAATAGCATTTCTGAATGACCTAAAATCCTTTGGAATTGTACTCTACCTGATTTTCAAGGGTGTGTAATCCATTTGTATGCTCCAAACTTTCTATTTGAATTTGCATCAGGTCATGTAATATCAGTTTCTTTTGTGTCATCTGACGTAGCAATAACTTTATATAATGTGACACTGAAAATTAAAATAAAAAAAAAACACACAAACCTCTCTTCCACAGGAGGGGGATCCATCAAATGCTGCATCTGTTCTATACTACTGACCTATTAATGGGTGTAACTACTAAATAAAAACTATATAGCTAGTTTTGCAATCTCAGTATAACTATTATATGCTGATGTTACATCATTTTATACTATGAATGTATTTTTCTTATATATAATTAAATAGAAGTTAATACATCAAAACAAGAAAAAATAAATTACTGAAATTTCATTTTCCCCTCCCACCTACGAGAGCTATAAGGTTGGAATGTTCGGAAATAATATCAGTACCACTGAATTTCATTTATATACTCGAGCAGTGAATCCTGCCTGGAATGTGGTAGGTGAAGTGAATTCTATCTTTAAGGGTGTACTTCTATATTGTTTCCTAGATTAGGGACTGACAAAGACTAGCTCATGGGCCAAATCTGGACCACAGCCTGGTTTTCTAAATAAAAGTTTACTGAAATACAGCCACACCTTTTTTTTTTTTTTCATATGATCTATGGCTGCTTTCAGGTTATGAAGGCAGTAGTTGCTACAAAGGCTGTAGGTCCCACAAGTTGCCCCTCCCACATTTAGTCTCAAGCCCTTTACAGAAAATGTTTGCCAACCTCTATTCTAGATTTTTTTTTTTAAGAACTGTGAACTGCTGGTTACATGATACTAATACAGACAATATCACCTGGCTGGTGTGGCTTAATGGTTGAGCATTGACCTATGAATCAGGAGATCAGGGTTCAATTCCTGGTCAGGGTACATGCCTGGGTTGCGGGCTCAATCCCCAGTAGGGGGCCTGCAGGAGACAGCTGACTGATGATTCTCTCTCATCATTGATGTTTCTATCTCTTTCTCCTCTCTCTCTGAAATAAGTAAAAATATTTTTAAAAATTTAAAAAGCAGACAATATCATAAGAATTCTTTGCAAGGTGTCATCATTTTAAAAGTAGATAAATTTGTTGAAACACTAAAAGAAACAAGTTTCCAAGTAAATTCCAGGAAACAGAGCCATATCTTGAAGGGGTTTTTGTTTCTTATTTAGTACAATGTCCCATTGCATCTTATTAAGAAAAGCAAGCATTTAGAAAGAGCAATCCACCCACTCCTAAGGAGAGCCAGTTAGGCACTAGGGCTATAAGAAACGTGCCCTGAGCAGTGTCTTCTGGTCTAATGTGTCTTCTGGTCCAATAAACAAACAGGAACTAAATGGTAATGGGAGACTAGACTTTGATGGTGAACGCACAATACAATATACAAATGACATATTATAGAATAGTACATGTGCAACCTATACAATATTACTAACCAATGTCATCAAAAAAAAGTCAATAAGAGGAAATTCTCAAAAAAATGTTAAAGAACAGTGAGTTTCACTCTTAGAAAAGAATCAAAGGCATATATAGCACACTGCACTACACACTATAATTCCACTCAACAAACTGATCACCTTCTCTGGGCTGGGTCGTCTAAGAGAATCTGAAACTGATTTTATATTGCTACAGCAACATCTTTACTTTATATTCCCTAGTTACATTGGGAGGAAAAGTTCATAGTCAATCTTCTTTCTGTCAAAAAACCATTTCTAAAGAGAGTTATAGATGATGGCATGATATTGGGCTAGGTGATAGATGGGTCAATCAGTAGAAGGCAATAATAAGTTTGTTAAAAGCAGTCTACAGTGAGGATTACAGATAAAATGCAACAAAGGACAATGGTTAATAGAACCCATGGAAGGGACCTTTATTAGTAGAATTCTAATATGTATTAAGAAGTAGATGCCAGCATCTAGAACTGTGCAAGGTTTTATGGACTTTCTTTTGCTGTCATCTGATGATATCTAAATATTGTTATTTAACATTTCCATTAGAGGAAGAAGTATGTCATTCAAATTTGATAAAAGTACACAAAGAGATTGGTCTTATATAATGACATACTTATATAAACATCACAGGTGTACTAGTTAATAATGTGGATTTTGTAATCAAAGAAAACATAATAATTTCCAGAGAATCATCAAAAGTGCTTTATTCAAAGTAATATCAATTGATAGCTACACATTTCCCCCATCTTTCAGATAATTTGTGGATACTGTCCCAATAGAACTTTTCTTGTTTTGAGGCAAGGCTTTCAGAGACTCAATTTTCCACTTCTTCATACATTTTGAAGTGCTGCTCAGAAAGTGCGTGTGTCACCGATAGGAACAATTGGTAATGTGAAGGAGCAGGATCTGGTGAATACAGCGGGTGGGTTAACACTTCCCAGGCAAGTATTTCACCTACATGTGGAATCTTAAAAAATAAAATAAACAGAACAAAACTAAAACAGACTCATAGAAACAGGATAAACTGATGGTTGCTAGGAGGAAGAGAGGTGCAGAGATTGTTTGAAAAGGTTAAAGGGAATGTACTCAATAATAGTATGATAACTTTGCACGGTGGCAAATGGTTACTAGGCTTAATATGGTGATCATAAGGTACATTGTAAGGTCTTATCATTATGGTATATATCTGAAACTAACATGGTATTTATGCCAATTACACTTTAATAAAAATATTATCTTAAAAAATAGCCCATTTGAATGTTAGCCAAATCGTACCTTCTCTCCATTCCTAGCCATATCAGCCTAAGAGCAGTCAGCTTGCTTTCACCTTTCATGACTAATCCATTTGCTGAGCATTCTCCCAACTTGCCTAACTCTGCCTGTCTGGCTGGGAAATGCTGTGTGCTTAGTTCTTCAATCTGTTCGGAATCTCCTGGGAACATACAACTTTCATTGTCTGAAGACACCTTAGTGTCTCTGTTAATCCAATAGGATCCTTGAATTCTGTTTTCTATCCTGAAAGGGCCCTATCTTTACTGACTCAGTTGTTGGTTCGAGCTGTAGCTATTCTTATCCTCTATAGTTCTTCGTTTTGCTTTTTGCAATTATCAACCACAATGGTTCTGGCAAGAAATTTTGCTAAAAATGCCAGGGTTAAATCCCTTATTTCACACATTATAACCAATTTATCTTGAATAAAGCTCAAAATAAACTGAATCTCTTGTTTTGGAAATTGGAAATATGATTGGTGCCCCTCCTCCTTTCTTAACCTATATTGCACTTAAATTTCACATATGTTTTATCTTTTATTACTTTGTTCTTTTCTGTTTGTTTTATTTTGTTTTTATCCCTATATTCATGCTTTTGAGTCCACCTGAGCCATACCAAATGCCTTGGAAAAAATTAACTGGTCTTGACTTACTATTGTCTACTTGTTGTATCCTTCCCACTCATCACGTTTCTTCCACTCCCCGAGGCTCTCCAGCTTCATTAAGATTAGTCACCTCCCTTAGAAACTTCCACTGATGCCAGGACCAATAATCAGCCAGGATGTACCAATACCACTGAGATCAGAGGAGATGTCAGTGACTATCACTCCTGTGACCCACCTAAAACACCTTAGGGGTTCTGCCTCTATGGTTCACTCTTTCCCTTGAGACACTTTCAGTTTAGATCTGCATATAATGTATAGAATCCACTGTGAATAATATACTTTGTTAGATGATCAATTGTTTAAATTGAAATAGGAACTGAAACGCTCATATACTCACAGAAATTGTTACTGAGTGCATACAGTTGTCTAATGCATCCTGTAAATATTTTGTTGTTGTTGAATTAACAGGGCCTTGAGAAAATTTCTGTCATTAAACTGGATTTTGTATCTGGGACCTTTCAGGACATGACAGAACTTAATCTAGATTTGAAGTTAACAAGGGACAGTTTATGCATTAAATTTCCTTGGTGGTCTGATATTTTGGTTCCATTACTTTAATGTGGGCATGGGACTAGCTATGCAACAAAAGTGTTATGTACATTGATCCCATCTGGAGACCAATCTCTTTGTGTACTTTTTTTTTTTTATTACATAAAGTTTTACAAAGATTGGTACATATATCTCTTTTTTCCCCTGCCCTTCCGCCCACCTCCCCTACCCCCCAGTGTTTTGTGTCCATTAGTTATGCTTAAATGCATGCACCAAAAGTCCCTTGGCTGATCTGTTACCCCCCACCCCCCAATGTTCCTGTCCTTGTTGCTGTAATTAGACAGTCTGCTTGATGCTGCTCTGCCTCTGTAACCATTTTTGTTCACCAGTTTATAATGGTTATTATTATCCATAGATGAGTGAGTACATGTGGTATTTTTCTTTCATTGACTGGCTTATTTCACTTAGCATTATGTTCTCCAGCTCCATCCACACTCCTGCAAATGCTAAGAACTCCTTCCTTTTTACAGCAGCATAGTATTCCATTGTGTAGATGTACCACAGTTTTCTA
>PVJC01038082.1:0-16907 GCA_004026665.1 Murina feae
AAATGTCACCAACAAGACTTTCTCAGTATAACTATCATAAGGCAGTGTTGTTGTTTTTCATTTTTAAAGATTTTTTATTGATTTTTTTATTTCTTTATTGATTAAGGTATTACATATGTGTCCTTATCCCCTCATTACCTCCTCACTCATGCCCTCATTTTGTCTGTGTCCATTGGTTAGGGTTATATGCAGGCATACAAGTCCTTTGGTTGATCTCTTCCCCTTACCTTCATCCTCCCCTACTGTCCCTCTGAGGTTTAAAAGTATGTTCAAAGGACATGAGAAACATCCATAAGTTTTTTCAGAATACCTGCAGCTGGCCCAATGCAGACCAATTGACTCACAGTCTCTAGAGCTGAAGCCCGGAAGTGAGAACTCTAGCAATTCCACAGGTATCTTAATGTGTGAGGATCTCTGATTCTCTGGTATGAAAGTGTTTGTCTTTCCAGCTTCCTTAGTTCTTCAGCTATTCCAGGCAGCTGCTGGCCAGGCAGGGTTTGACTGGCAGATGAGACAGAGTTGTTTCAATCCCCATGCATGTATTAAATTATCATCCTTGCTACCAGCCTCCTTTCACACTGTTGGCCTCTTTGCCAGGGTCTGAGAATACCACAGGGAGCAAGCAAAGGCACAGATTTTGCTTAGGGTTTGACTGAAACACCCGATTGACTACTAGAGGAACCGAGAATGCAGGAACTCTTTCTCGGCAGCTGGCACAACATACCCAGAGAACATTGCTTGCCCAAATTCTATCTTAGAACTCTAAACATCTTTCATTTTCATCGTATTCCCTTACTTCACTTGGATGAATGAGTCTAACTTGTTACACTTACGCTTTGGTAAACTCTGGTGACCTAAACTACTGATCTATCAGTTCCACTGTCTATCTAATTGAGGAAACAATGCTATATTTATGACAATCTCCTTTGTGTTCTCTGCTGGTTTCATTTTCTTTTTCCATTCTCTCTGTGAAGCTATTTTTTGAAGTGTTGTTCGAAAGTCCCTTCTCCCTCTATACTCCCTGTCAAAGAGAATCAATCTTGTTTTAAAGGTTCAATCAGCAACTCTACCTTGGTGATACTCAAATGTCTGTCCTTAGCTCTAAGAGAACCAAGACCCACTTTTCATTGCTATCAACATTTTCATTTTCATGTCCAATTATAGCCTCAAATTCTACAAATCAATGGAACACATTTTCTTATTTTCAACAAAAATCTGGTCATAAATTTGGCCTCTTCCATCAATGATATCTTCATTTATCTTGTTCCTTAGTTTAGAAATATTGATCAACTTTGATTTATTTAGTCTTAAACTAATCATTGAATTTATATACTACCATTTGTAAAAACTCCACAGACATAAAAAGATTTCTGGAATTTTAGGGATAGAGAAAGTACTTAATTCTAAAGGAGATAATCTAATCTAATAAAAAAGTAAGATTCAAATTAACCATCACTCCAAGACACCTAAGTCATGCCCACCAGCCAAGCCACTCCCACCAGTCAATCAGAGCGACTTTATGCAAATTAACCCTGCCAAGATGGTGGCCAGAAACCACAGAGCTAGAGCAAACAGGAGGCTTCTGTTGTACCAGCGATGGAGTTGAAACTGCCTGCCTAAGATGGCCAGGCCTCTGCTCAAGGCAACAATGTTTCAATTATAGAAGATAAATAAACCCCAGAAATCTAATTCCAGCCAGCCTTGCTGGGACGTTGGGCCAATGGGAGCTGTGAGCAGCCTGAAAATGGCCCTTAGCCTCTCACCCAGGCTGGCCACTCACCCCAGTAGGGACCTGAACCCTGAAGGGACTGTGGGCATCCTGAAAATGGCCCTCAGCCCCTCACCCAGGCTGGCCAGACACACCATCAGGTGAAAATCCCCCGAGGGGTCCCAGACTGTGAAAGGGTGCAGGCCAGGCTGAGGGACCCCCTTGAGTGCACAAATTTTTGTGCACCAGGCCCCTAGTACATTATAATGATGATAAGCAGGACTTTGAAAGAGAAGACTGATTTGAATTCTGAAAAACTTTATGGTGCAAAAACATAGGTATATTAATTAAACTTTCTGAATCTCTGTTTTTCTTACCAATATAAATTTATTTATTCTTTCAACAAATATTATTGGAAACCTTGTGAATTTCATTACTGTACTATAATCTTGCTATAACATGTAAGAGAACATATTTTTACTCATTGGAAATATTGATGAGTGTTTGTTGTGATAAAAATGAGATATATTTATAAAACTTGGCACAAAATTAATAGTCTAAAAGTAACAATTACAACTGTTTCCCCTAGAGTATTTTCTGGCCCTTGGCAAACATCTCCTACTTTGGTGTGCATTGATGGCTTTTTCTTTCTCATTTTTTCATTAAAGTAATCATGTATAGCCCTAGCTTGTTTGGCTCAGTGGATAGAGCATCAGCCTGTGGACTGAAGAGTCCTGGGTTTGATTCTAGTCAAGGGCACATGCCTGGATTGTAGGTTCCATTCCCAGTGGGTGGTGGGCAAGATGAAGCCAATCAATGATACTCTTTCATCATTAGTGTTTCCATCTCTCTCTCCCTCTCCCTTCCTCTCTGAAATGAATATATATTTATTTTTTAAAGGTAGTCATGTATACTACTAACTCACTCCACCTCATTGCCTTCTTTCCATCAAGATGAATAATACAATTGAATAGGATTGTTCCATATTCTCTGATTCTTGCTTTTCTCAGGGAAGATCTGTCAACCCTATTTCTTCCTCTGGAGATCTGTTTTATTTATTTATTTATTTATTTATTTATTTATTTAGTGATGTATTATATTTTTAATTGAACCATTTAAAAAAATTTTCTATTATAGTTGACATACTATATTATTTTAGTTTCAGGTGTACACCCCAGTGATTATACTGATAGTCTTGATAAATCTCTTACCTATCTGACACCATCCATAGTTATTAGAAAATTTTTATTATATTCCCTATGCTTTCCTTTACATCCTCAAAATTGTTCTGTAACAACCAGTTTGTACTTCTTAATCCTTTTACCTTTTTAACTTACCTCCCTTAACCCTCCTTCTGTCTGGCAACCATAAAAAATGTTCTCTGTAACTAAGAGTTTGTTTTTGTTCTGCTTATTCATTAATTTTGTTATTTAAATTCAATTGTTCATAGATATTTATTTAATGCTGTTTTATCATTCATATTTTTTATGTTTTGCTTATTCTTAAAGAATACCCTTTAACATTTCATGTAGTATTGATTTGGGTGATGATGGACTCATTTATCTTTTTCTTCTCTGTGAAGCTCTTCATATGTCCATTGTTTGTAAATGATAGCTTTGCTGGGTAGAGTAATCTTGGTTGTAGGTCCTTGCATCCATCTCTTTGAATATATCTTGCCAGACCTTTTTGTTGAAAAATGAGCTGAAAGTCTTATGCCAGCTCCTTTGCAGGTAAATTATTGCTTTTCTCTTGCTGCTTCTAAAACTCTCTGTCTTTAAACTTTGGCATTTTAATTATGATGTGTTGTAGAGTGGGCTTCTTCGGGTTCATCTTGCTTGGGACTTTTTGCTTTCCTGGACATACTAGTATACGACTATTTCCATCACCAGGTTAGGAAAGTTTTCTGTCATTTTCTCACATAGGTTTTCAATCTAGTTTCTCTCTCTCTCTCTCTCTCTCTCTCTCTCTCTCTCTCTCTCTCTCTGTCTCTCTCTCTCTCTCTCTCCATCTTTCTCTTCTACTTCCAGCATCCCCATGATGCAAATGTTGGTACACTTGAAGTTGTCCAAGATGTTTCTTGTACTAACTTCATTTTTTGTATTCTTTTTTTTTTTTTTTGCTGTTCTCATAGAGCATTTTTTCCTTCCTTATATTTCAAATAATTGATTTGATTCTCTGCTTCATCTACTATACTTGTATTGTTGAGGGGATTGGAAAAATTATCAGGATCATCTAACACCAAAGTTCATTCTTTCCCCATTAAACTTGAAGAATTAAATCCAAAAAAAAGCAAGTGACTAAGACATAGAAATTCAGTGTTTGGCTCCATGAAACTTGTGCCAGAACCTATGATTTCACCTGAATTTCTAGCACATGTTTTTAAAAGGCAGGATAAATTCCTAGAAGTGAGACTTCTGGTTCAAATGAAAATTCCCATTTTTAATTTTCTGAGTAAATGCCATACTGTTTTCCACAGTGGCTGTACCAGTCTACATTCCCACCAGCAATGAAAGAAGGTTTCTTTTTTCTCTGCATCCTCTCCAGCACTTGTCATTTGTTGATTTGTGATGATAGCCATTCTGACAGCTGTGAGATAGTACTTCATTGCTGTTTTGATATGCATCTCTCAGATAATTAGTGACTTTGAGCATGTTTTCATATGTCTCAAGAAAACAAAAACACCAATCAGAAAGGATATATGCACCCCTATGTTCACAGCAGCACAATTTACAATAGCTAAGATTTGAAACAACCTAAGTGCCTATCAGCAGATCAGTGGATTAGAAAACTGTGGTACATCTACACAATGAAATACTATGCTGCTGTAAAAAAAGAAGGAATTATTCCCATTTGCAACAGCATCGATTGAACTGGATAACATTATGTTAAGTGAAATAAGTCAGTCAAAGAAAGATAAATATCACATGATCTCACTCATTTGTGCCATATAATGAACAACATAAATTGATGAACAAAAATAGAACCAGAGACATAGAAGCATCGGACAGACTGTCCAACCTATGAGGGAAGGATGGGATGAGAGGGTAAGATATCGATCAAATTCAATAGTTATTGGATATGAAAGAATTAAACAGAGTAATTTCAAGGCAACAACTACTTTTCAAAGACATGTATTTATTTATTTTTATTTTTTAAATATATTTTATTGATTTTTTACAGAGAAGAAGAGAGAGGAATAGGAAGTTAGAAAGATTGATGAGAGAGAAACATTGGCAACTGCCTCCTGCACACTCCCTACTGGGGATGTGCCCCCAACCAAGGTGCATGCCCTTGACCGGAATCAAACCTGGGACCTTTGAGTCCACAGGCTGACGGAGTCAAACCGGTTAGATAGATAGTATTTAGATATCTCTTGATTACATCTCCCATTCTTAGGTAAAGAATCAGACTTTTCCTTAAAAAAGGAATAGGGTATTTTATGTTGTTCATTATATTCCACGACTGATGAACAAAAATAGATCCAGAGACATAGAAGCATTGAACAGACTGTCCAACCTCAGAGGGAAGGCAGGAGAGGTGGTGGGGGAGGGGGGCAGCGGTGAGTAAGAGATCAACCAAAGGACTCATATGCATGCATATAAGCATAACCCATGGACACAGACAGTAGGGGGTTAAGGGCATGTGCTGAGGGTGGGAACAGCTGTGGGGAAGTCAGTTGGGGGAAAAAGGAGACATATGTAAATACTTCAAACAAAACAGAATTTTTAAGAAAGAACAAAAAAGAAAAGAATAGGGCAGTCAGCAAGGTGGCATTCAAAATGCAGCTAAACAAATAATTCTAATAAACATGAGTAGTGACCCTCCCATTCTCTTATGGCACCTGGGATTCTCCTTGTGAATTTAACAAGCGAATAACATTTTTCAGTTATTATTTTCTTCTGATTATTTTTCTCCTTTCCAATCCCTACTTTATTTCTCCAATGATCTCCATTGCTCATCTATAAGTCTCACTATGACAATAAAATTTTTAATAATGGAATGGGAATTGCCATGAGGCATGAAATAGTCTAGCTTCCTTTCCTATAACTGCAAGTATCTTGGATTTAAGGCAGATGGCATATTAATTCTCTTAGTGTAACAACATCAGAACAATGCTTCATTCTTAAATAATTGCCCATAGAAGGGAAGAAAATATAATTTATGTAAACATGAAAAAGGACACTCTGTTAATAATCATTTTAAGAAATACTTTAGCAATCATGGCAATTCCTACCAAAAAACTAAATTTAAAACCTAGCAGTTTCATATACTGTGTAAACAATTTTAAATTATACAATTTAAAAGTTGTCCCAGCATCCTAATTTTCCTATAATTATCTTCCTCTTTTAATACCCTTTATCTTTGCATGCCTAGGATTTATGTGTAAATAATCAAGCTATTGCCATAAAAATAGAAATGCATTTTTAGTAACTATTGCTATTATACTAAAAATACATTTGGATCTATAAAATTTCACAACTTCAGGACTCTTTCCCAATACCAAAAATCTCAAATTTCCTGCAATTGAGCCAGAGAATAGTTTTGAATTGCTTTTCTAATTAAAGTGCAGAAAGTTAATAGCTTTGGACATCTCTGCAAAATGAGTAAATGTGTACCCCCGCCTTGACATTTCCTCCAGCATTGATTTGAAAACACTAACTGTATTTTATTTTGTAGAACCAGAGCACAAATATCCAGTCAGTAATAGTTTTCCATTGATATTCCCTTGGAGAGTTTGCATTTCCTGGATAAGAATTGGCATTTATAACTCAGAGCCAGTCAAATTATAGACTTTGTCAACTGATGCTATTTTTTTATTAGTATAACCTTGCAAAGTGATTGGAGAGTTTTTACAGCCTAATCATTTATCTCTTATATCAAAACTGATAAAAGAAATAATGAAAGTTTTGTGTACAGGACAAATAAGGAAACTTTTCTTGAGCAATTCTATTTAAAATACATTTCTTAGGAAACTTATTTTGACACATTTGGACCAGGTCACTCAGAAATCAACTTTACATTAAATAGTTTACTGGACAGCCTAAATGCAAGATTCAGGTCTGCTAAGCAGGAGAGCTCTCCAGATTTGTGATGAACTTGGGAACTTTTGACTTCACATTGGTGTTGAAAACATGAATAATATCTTTACTATTGATTATATGCCAGAAGGAAAAAAGTCAGAGTACTGCATCTGTGGGACTGAGATGAAGCAGTGGCATAAATCAAACTGTGTATAAGTGAAATGTCAGTTCAACAGCAACATGCTCTTCCTTCCCAAGGTTTGGAGTGCAGACTGAGTCTAAGGGATACTAAAACTAGCGAAGCTCACACTTTATCCATCTGCCACCACTTTCAATAAATTGTATTTAATATAGAGATAAAACCAGGCTAAAAGGAACATAAAGGTCATTCGCCCTTAAAGAAAATAGAAGTTATAAAAGGCGAAGCTAGAATGGTGTACAAAAGTTGGCAAAGGATAATTCCATGAACTTTGTTTGGATGTTCTGATTGTTGATGGTATGTGATAGTTAGAATTATCTTTTTCTTTTCCTTTCTGTGAGAGTCAAATAGGTTGGACCCCCCCCCCTCCCAAAATGGGACTGGGAATAATTGAGCCATTTAATTAACAAATTATTGGTTTACTATGTATTTCACTAATGGACTGTAAACTCCATATAAAGGCAAGAAATAATATTTCTCTTCTATACTATTATTGCACATAGTAGGTGCCCAATTAATGTCAGAGTTATACTCCAGGGCAGTAACCCAAATAGCCTCAGTCTGAATGTAAGACACTATAGAGTTTAAGAACTAGGTAAACTGGGGACTGTTTTCCCCATATAAAGTTGTCAGATAAAAAGAAACACTATTTGGCCAAACAAAACCCTTGAAGGGCAACAATTTTGTGACTTCTAGCTTATAAGAGTAAGAAATTCAAATTCCCAATTTACATTAAAACCAAAGGGGAAAAAAAACATCAAAAAAAGAGGAGCTTATGAAATATCTTCCATCAGATAAATTAGTTATTCTTCTAATTCATATTTTATTGCACTATAGTTAATTGCATTTCTCACCATTAAAGACCATGCTTTCATTTCAGTGGACTATATTAAAAAATCTCAAGTTAAGTCTACTAAAGTATAAGTAACTATCAATATTAATCTGTTGTTTTTCTAGATGAGTTTCTATTAAATTTTAAAAGATAATTTATTTTAAACTCAATAAATGTTCACAAAATGTTAAATATAGGCATCATATAAGATGTATATTTATAGAGGGAGGCCCTTCAGGAAATTTGTTACCCATATAATATATCTGAGCTAATTTACTGACAGCTATGCTCAGGCCTATGAAGCCAAATACTACTTCCACTTTAATGCCTAGATTAAATTACTTTCCCTTCCAATTTGTTTGCTTATTCTTACCATTAGAGCTAGAATGTTCATTCACTTATCTTTAAATCATTTCTTCTATCGATTTTTGCTATGTTCAGTTTTGTATGACTCTTTTGTCTTTTCTCAGAAGTGACAATGTCTGTTGGCTCACCATTATATCTAATACAATAGCTGAACTATGACAGATACTCAGATGTCTTTTGAATGAGTGGATAGTATATGGTTAGAACTCAATGATGATGGAATGTTAGAGCTAACACAGTTTTGTGGAAAATATATTTTATTTGGTCAATTAATATATGTTTAGATATGGGCAAAGAAATATGCAATTTGAGGGTTTGGTTCAGACAGTGAATGAGACAAAATTGCAGTCAATTGATATTCACATCCTATGAGGTTAACAGAAGAAATATGTATCTAAAAATGAATAAGTAACCAGCATAAACAGAAACTTCAGTTAATAATAATAATTAATCTCCAACCTTTTAGTGACTAATGTTTGATGCTTTGATGTAAACAAAAATTAGTCTTTGGGAGACTCTGGAGATAAGCACTAAAATGACATGTTAATAGTTTATCATTTTAATTCAGACATGCATGTACTAGTCTTTGACATCCCCTGATAGAATACCTTTATTTTATCCAGTGATTTGACTTTCTATTGCAGATAGTTTTACCTTCATGTCAATGCCAACTCACCTATTCCATACACTAAGTATCCAGCCAGTGTATGCAACTACATTTCCAATCTCACAGAATCCTACATGGTATTATTGCAATTCCTTTTCCTACCTAAGACATTGTGAAAGGCATTAGTTGTAAAGTATTGTTGAGTTGACAGGTCTAGAGTTGCTGCTGACACTGTAGAAAAAAGACTTCCCAAAAGGTTAAAACCCACATTTTATCAAAGAAAACAGCAATGAAAGATTTGAACTATTGTGTCTTGAATTATATGGCTGGCTGAGATACTCTACTGAATCACTTAATCCTTTTAAAACCCACCTATTTCAGCTTTTATATAAGCATCTGCTCATACAAAGTCTGCATCACACTCCAAATCCAGGGACTATTAGAACTGCTTGTAAGACTGATGGACTGTGCTGTGAGCTGTGAAAAGATTCAGAAAATGAGGGAATCAGTATCACTGTAGCCCAGGAGGTGCAAGCACTTAGTTACCCAGACTCTCAGCCTTCTTGCTTCTAACTTATTGGATTTCTTCTAATACCAGACTGTTTCTAACACCTAAGAACAAAATGGTATCGGGAAAGCAGACACGTGATGTAATTATTTGTGTTAAACTGGTAGGCCTATTGATTGAGACTATCATAGGAATAGTACTATAGTGGCTGTTGTGCCACATGACTTTGAAGTCGATCACAGTTGAGTTCTTGTCTCATGTGACACATCTAATGGAAAGGAGATTGATCTGTTTAGTGCAAGGTAAGTACTTACTATTATGACCTGATTTTGTTATGCCTGAGTAGGATAAATGAGGAAGAATAGAGGCACGTCAATTCGGTGTTGCTTTACCTTTGAAGCTTAGCCAGCAATGAAAAATTCCAACTCTCTCCCATCACAAAGAAAAGCAAGTGAGAAACTGAGAGAAGCAAAGAGGATTGAGTCTGTGAAACAAGAAGCCTTTGTACTAAATAGAAGGAGACAAAGTAATCTAAAAGACAATGCAAAGATAGCCATAAAATATTTTTATTCATTAAAAGCAATGCAAATTTTGAATATTTGATTCAACACATACACACACACACATGTGCGAGCACACACACACACATCATACAAAAATACCGTTACCAATGTATCTTGCTAGGATTGTTATAAGGAACTACCAATTGAGAAGAGATGATTAAATGCCTAGTACCTCATGCTTCTTTCCACATAGGTTTTCAAAAATTTCAATCTAGGAATCTGGAAACAAACATTGGCAGATGACATGAACAGCTCCTGGCTAGATAAATAAATTACATAGACCATCTCCTTTAAAAGCAAATGGTGGGATCTCAGTGTAAAAACGTCTCTTTGTTGCATAATTTACACTTCTGCCCACAAAAGTATTAGTGATTAATCTGTGAATATAATAACTTTTTTTCTTGCTGTATTTTAATGATTGACTATTACTAGCCTTTTCTTGCCATGTTCTATTAATGCTTTTCATGACACACCACTGCTTAAATATTCAGAACATTTAAAAGAACATGAGTTATTATTTTTATCCTTTTTGGTTATCCTTGTATTTCATGCTAACATGTTTTAGGTAAGCAGGAATTTCCAGTTTGCACTACCTCATCTAGAGAAAAGTATGTCTCTTTGTTGAATTTTCAAACTTTTATTCATAGGGAGACATATCCTGATATTTAAGCAAGATAACAATGTGCAGAAGATGTAAGAAATCTGCTGCCCACCATGCATTTTTAAAACTCATAGAATAGTAAAGACCTTTGATTAAAATAAGATGAATAAAAATATCAAATATAAATGTTTGTGGTCACACCCATCACTCACTTCTTCATGAATAAGCCAAGAAGGCATTCCTTACCAATATATAATATGGAGCACCAAGGCATTGCATACTGGATAATGCAAATACAATTTGGATATTCATTAGGAATCCATTAGCCTTAAAATGTCAAATAGCCACAAGTGATTAATTCTGAAATAATGGTAGAAATTGCGCTATAAGAAAAAATGTGGAAACATTAGGTGAAACTGAGTAGTGGTTACCATTTAATCTAAGATGAAGATAACTTTACCTGAAAATGAAATATGACAGTGTCTGAACCTTTCCTCTGGTAATTCAGAAAAATAAAGAAAAAAAAAGAAATAATCTTCCTTTAACTTAAGTGCTGCATTCTCACAGTGGACTGGGTAATAGAAGAGCTATTAAGACTTATTATTCTAACCCTAGCCGATTTGGCTCAGTGGATAGAACGCCGGCCTGCGGACTGAAGGGTTCTGGGTTCAATTACAGTCCAGGGCACATGCCTGGGTTGCAGGCTTGATCCCCAATAGGGGATGTGGCGGAGGCAGCCAATCAATGATTCTCTTGAATCATTGATGTTTCTATTTCTCTCTCCCTGTCCCTTCCTCTCTGAAATCAATAAAAATATGTTTTCTTTAAAAGAGACATTATTCTCAGTAAAGGTAATGTCAAACTGGATGGCCATTTAAGCATGGAAGTGATAAAGAATTTTCTAAGTGCAAAGTGTTTTTTCTAAATTTAAAGGCCTCTTTTTTTTAAGTTAAAAAGTACTCCAATGTCCTTATGACAACACAAAACATGTAATTGGAAAGGTTTGCGAATGATTTCTCTGAAGATGCAGAAGTAGGTACTGTTTTTGTATTTCAGAATTCTGACTGCTGGTGCTTTGCATTCCTTTACTTTGGTTCTCTATCCTCACAGGAAGAACAAAGACACACTGCTCTCTCTTTTCTTCTAGCTGTTTGCATCTCCCAGTTACCCTCCCCCGAAATTTGCACTTCGTAATTATTGATTGAATTAACCCATTATAACTGAATAACTTTTTAATGGGTGAAACATTTTTTAGCATGAACAAAATTATATTAATTGAAAGACTTATTCTATCTAAAGTAAAATAAATGTAATAAAGACAATTTCTGTGTTTGTGACTGTGCATGAGAGAGAGAGAGAGAGAGAGAGAGAGAGAGAGAGAGAACCAGAGAGAGAGAGACAGAGGACAGATAGACAGAAAAAAATGTGTCTTCATGTATTCAGGGGAAATTTAGAAAAGGTTTTCTGTTCATGTGAGAGCATTCACAATACTTACAGCTTTCTGCAATATTGGTCCAGACTGAAGAGTAGATGATTAAAGTCGGCTCAGGTTTCCAGTGCAAACAGATATTATTGTAATGCTGGGACAGACCTTCCTTTCTTTGCATCTTTATAGATTTTGTGATCAAACAGAATACTTACTTTTTTAGTACATTTGAATTTTAAAGAACTCTAAAAATCAGGATTTGCTTTTTGACAATGTCACAAATCCCTCTAAAAATTGTCCAAGTGGACTCTGTCACATATTGAGAGGATGATGCTATGGATAAGACATCTGGAAGGATACTTAGTTGCTAGGCAGAGTGGCTTTCTCGGTTTTGTTCTGCTGGTTCATCCCTGGAGTGGATGATTTTAAAGCACAATAAGTAATATCCGTCTGGACTAGCTGGGATGGAGTTTCTTTCATGTACAAAAAGTGGACCATAATTTAAGCTCTATAATTCAAAGAGATATTAATATAGCACTGCTTGATAATAATGATGATGATATCTTGTACAGTATAGGGTTTATAGCTTTCAAAATGGTGTCAGAAAAAAAGTAGAGTTCAACTCTGATCTCTGTAAAATTTCTTTGTTCACTACTTGTATCAACAGAAAGACACCCAAATTAGTACCCCTATGTCATTGGCCATGCTTCCTTCTCCCTAACTCCCTACTTTTCAAAATATCTATTGAATCTTTTACTCTTAAGGACCTAGATCCTAGATCGCTACTTCTGTATGTGTGCTCTACAGACAGTGTCCTAGCAAATCGTGGGCAAGGACTCAGGGGAGTTTACATGTTGTACTAATATAATACAAGTCTCTGACTCAGCTTGTCTGGTCTCCTCTTCCTTTCCTTCATCTGTCCCCTCTAGTAATCAGAGGCATTGCTTTCTGGCCTCCTAGAAACTAATCCCCATTATATTTCTGCAACTATATCAGTACTGGTCTTTCCTGTGAAGCAACCCACTCTGTTTTTGTGCTGATAAAACTGTCTTTGGTCGGGACAATTTGGAGAAAGTGGAGGGGTTCAGTCATAAAGAGACTCTTAAACCATGTTATGGAAATTGGACATTGATTCAAGGGTATAGGGAAACTTGCAGGTTTTAAGGTGGTATGTTTATATTTTAGATGAGGGTCACTCTACAGAGAAAATGGTCAGGAGAAGAGCAGGCTATGGAAACCCGTTAAAAAGGATTTGGAGTAGGAGAGAAGGTTAGCTGAAGGCTGCAATGGGGCAGCAGGAATGATGAGAAGTATGGGTGAATTGGAGAGTTTCAGGGATGTATACTTGGCAAGATTTGGAAATTAACCTGATTTGGGGAGTCAGAAGAGTGCAATGTCATTAGGTGGTTGGGTTTCCATCCTTTTACCTTTAAGGTGAGTTTCTAAAAAGCAGGCATGTCTTTGAATCCTGGCAAATCTGATCTTAAGAAGTAGCTTGAAAGTAGAAAGAATTGCTATTTTTATTCAAATTTAAGGGAGTAAATTAAGGTCAGAGCTACTACTTGACTTATTCAAGATCACACAGTTAACACGTCATGTTTGGAGCTGTGCCATCCCAAATAATCTGATAGCCATTTTAAGTTATTTTCAGCAAGGAAAACAGATTTTTTAAAAGTTGTAAATGTGCTCTTTCTACAGCTAAAATTTCACTCACACACACACATACACACGTACAGTTGGATCACATGTCATAAATGAGTAAAGCCGGGAGCCTTGAAGTTTTCACGGGCTTTTGAGGACCGTGGAAGTGGGTCAGTGCATGATAGCACAGCCTGCTTTCTTTACACTTCATAGTCTCAGCCCCATTTGGAGTCACAGGTAGTGGTTCCCAATAAGGCAGCCATGGGAAACTGAAGACTGTCCTCCCACAAGCTAAGGGTATGGGTCGGCTCAGCAGCGGTCAGGACTTCAGAGCCAAGTGGATCCAGAGAACTAGAATTTTCTGTGAATAAACAGAAGAGTGTTCCCTCCTGAGATTACAAGGATGTAAAATTAAAGCAGAAGATAACAGGACAGAGATGTTTGCGGTACAAAGCTCTGTTTGTAGAAAAACAGAAATCTGCCCTCATGGATCTGAGCTGTGTCAAACAAACAAACAAAAATGACTAAGATAATTCAGAACACAAGAATAATATAAAAGCCAGATAGCTTGAGGCAGGTAAAGTTTGGCTGTGTCTCCTTTCTCCTTCTAGAAGCCTGAAGCTGAATATAGCAGGAGCCCAGGAGAGATGATTGGGGCACATTGGCATTCTCAGCCAGCCAGTCACTGGGGACTGTAGTATCATCCACATGGTTCACAAGGGCTGGGATGATGATGCTGGGATAGAGGCTCCTGTTCAGACTCAGTCATTACTTCAGGAAAGGGAAGGCTTTAGGAAATAACTGTTGGCTTAATGTTAGGGTGACTTTGTAGTTTTCTGAAAACTTAGCTTCTGAAGAGGTCATGGAACTGGAAAATAAAGCTATGCTGACCAACCTGAGGCAAAGGTGACCAATTGCTCTTTCATATCCAAGGTGTTACTAGAGCTAATACCCTTGGAAAGAAGAAATAATATCCTATATAATAATGAGCTAATATGCAAATGGTCATCATGACCTCATGTAATTATGCTGTAACGGCTCAGACACTCAACACTGGGGAGAGAGGAATGGGGACCAGCCAGGCTGTGACTCAGGAAAGGTGAATCGCAGAGTTTTAGGGATGCCCTAGGTGCCAGTGGCTGTGCCTGTGTCTGGAGAGAGAGACAAGTGACTCACCCCCTAGTTCCAGGTGCCTATAGCTGCGGCCTGGGCGAGGCCACTTGCCCACACTCCCTGTGGCTATGGCTGGCCCTGGTCCTGGATGCCTGTGACTGGCTGCAGGAGGGAATCCTGGGTCCTGAGTGCAGGGCAAAGCAGAGGGAATTAGGGGCAATCAGGCTAGCAGGGGAGCAGTTAGGGGGAATCAGGTAGACAGAGGTGGTTAGTGGCAATCAGTCAGGAAGGCAGATGGGTTAGGGACAATCAGGCAGGCAGGCAGGCAGGCAAGTGGTTAGGAGCCAGCAGTCCCAGATTAGGAGAGGCAGTCGGATATCTCCCTGGTGGTCCTGGATTGGAGAGGGTGCAGGCTGGGCTGAGGGACACCCAACCCTCCCATTCCCCCATGCATGAATTTTGTGCAATGAGCCTCTAATATTCCAAAAATAATCCTTTTGTGTTGATAAACATAAGTATGAGCTCCTGAGAGTACCATGGCAGAGTAAGATACTAAATGTCTTTTCCAATAATGCATCCTATCTAATAAAAGAGTGATATGCAAATTAGGCATCATTCCATCACAAAGATGGCTACCCCCATGGCCACAAGATGGCCATGCCCAGTCTGGCTCAGCCACGCCACTGAAGTGGTCAGGCCTGTTAGCCAGGCAGGTGGCGGGGGATGCGGGGGGCCCGAGGGGCAGGTCAGGCTATTAGAGGGGGCTGAAGTTCCCCACTCAGGCCAGAGGCATTCGACAGAGGGTTCAGTCATGGGCAGGGGCAGAGCTGGTGATCGGAGAGGTATGAGGGTGCCCCACCCAGGCATAAGGCCTGGGCCAAAGGCCTCAGGCCTGGGGAGGGCAAGGCCAGAGATCGCAGGGGCCTGGACACCAAAGGAGCCAGCAAAGCAGGGGTCTGGGGGTCTCCTGCCCAGGCCTGCAGCCTTGGCCAGAGGCTGCTAGTGGGACAAGGGCAGAGCCAGTGATGGTAGGGGTCAGGATCAGAGCCGGTGATTGCAGAGGTCTGGGCTCTGTGAAGCCTGTGATTGGAGGGGCTTGGGGGTCTTCTGCCCAGGTAAAAGACTAATATTCAAATTAACCCTCACTACATCACAAAGATGGCAGCAGCCAGAGAGCTGTAGTGAGTCAGGAGGCTTGCTTTGTCCCAGCAATGGAGGAAGCCAAGATTCCCACATGCCCTCCGGGTCCTGAGCTCTGCTCAAGGCAACAAAGTTTCAACTACAGAATGCAAATAAACCTAAAATACCTGTTTCCAGCCCACAGCCAAGGCTAGCCTGATAATGGCCTTCAACCCCTCACCCAGGCTAGTCAGTCACCCCAGTATAGACTACCACCCTGAAGGGGCTGTGGCCAGCATGAAAACAGCTCTCAGCCCCTCAACCAGGCTGGCTGCACTCCCATGGGATGAGGGTCCCCCAGGGGTTTTGACCAGCCTGCAAACAGCCATCAGTCCCTCATCCAGGCTGACCAGGCACCCCAGTGGGGACCCTCACCCTGAATGGGCTGTGACCAGCCTTAAAACATCCATAAGCCCCTCACCCAGGCTGGTCAGGCATCCCTGCAGGACACCCTTCAGGGCAAACCAGCTGATCCCCACCTGTGCACCAAGTCTCTGTCCTATATAATAAAAGGTTAATATGCAAATTGACCCAACACAGCAGAACGACTGGGAATTACTGGTCACTATGACACATACTGACCACCAGGGGGCAGATGCTCAATGCAGGAGATGCCCCCTGGTGGTCAGTGCCTCTCCTCAGAAGCACTAAGGATGTTCCACTGCAGCTTAGGTCTGCTCCCTGCTGGAAAGTGGACATCCCCCGAGAGCTTCTGGGCTGCCAGAGTGTTGTTTGACTGCCAGCTTAGGCCTCATCCCCTGGGGAGTGGGCCTAAGCCAGCAGGTGGACATCCTCTGAGCCGTCCCAGATTATGAGAGGGACCCCCCATCCACCCCAAGTGCACAAATTTTTGTGCACTGGGCCTCTAGTATATTTATAAATCATTTGAATACTAAAATGCCACTATCTTAACTAATAAAAGCGAAATATTAAAATTAACCGTTTCTCCTGGACGGGGGTAAGCCACGCCCACTAGCCAATCAGAATGGCTGTATGCAAATTAGCTCAGGCAAGATGGCTGCCGCAGCCCTGGAGGCCAGCGCAGTGCCAGCGGCAGGGTGAGCGAGATGTGGGGGTGAGCCGGAGGGAGATGGCATGGTGATGGTTGGCGAGGGGGTGGTGAAGCGATAGGAGGGTTGGGTG
>PVJC01038083.1:0-16917 GCA_004026665.1 Murina feae
AAAGATAAGGGGGGAATTCAAAGTTTAGTATTGAATTGTTAAGTTGAAATACTTATTAGAGATTCAGGTGGAGATGTTGAAAAGACAGTAGGACATGCAACTCTGGCCTTCGTAAGAGAGATAAGGACTAGAAATGTATATTTGGGAGTGTCAATGTGGATGGTTTGGTAAAATTCGAATTCTTACCTTGAGTTCCATGGTTCTCCATAATATGGTTCCTACTCTAATTTCTAGCTTTACTTTTTGCTAGCTAGGTAATCAAACTTGTTTATGTGTTATCTCCCGAACTTGATTTGTGTTTTCTCATTTCTTAAGTCAATTGTCAAATATTTTTTTCTTTCTATTTGGGAAAAAAATAACTATTTTACATATGCCTTTCCCCCCGCTCACATTGACCTTTGCCTTTTAAAAGCCTAGAATTCCATTCAGGCCCAATTTCATGAAACCTTTTCCAATCACCACTATCCCTCTCCCTGGCCCCATCTAATCATCCTTTTCTCTTCAGAGCCTATACAGCCCCTCGTGTTTTTCTTAACTACATGCACTATGTTTTAGTTATTTATGCATGTTATATTCCTTCTACAAGATTATAGTATCCTTGAACACAGAGATCATATTTATTTTTATAGTACCAACATGCTCAGCTTGGTGCCTTGTATAAGGTGAAGGTTCAGTGATTATTGTTGAACTGAACAGTTGAAATCTTAAATAATTTTAAGGGACAAAGGAGACAATAAAAATTATTCTTTCTTCTTTTGAATGCTCATCCTATAATGAACAAAATATTGCAATTTTTTTTTCTGAAACAAATTATAGTAAAATATTTAGCTCATGATTTCATGAATTAAATGGAATGATCTGACTGAGGTTAAAACTATCAAATTTGAAGACAGAATATGTTGGTGAATCAGCTGTTCAACTCCTGCTTGATTATATTTGGTAATCTTGATGAAATAAACAGTGTACCCACTCATTTGTGGAATATAATGAACAACATAAACTGATGAACAAAAATAGATCCAGAGACTCAAAAGCATTGAGCAGACTGTCAAATCTCAGAGGGAAGGTAAGGGAGGATGGGAATGGGGGTAAGAGATCAACCAAAGGACTTATATGCATGCATATAAGCATAACCAATGGACACAGACAGAAGGGAGGTGAAGTCATGTGCTGGGGGGTGGGAGTGGCCGGGGAGAGGTCAATTGGGGAAAAAGGAGACATATGTAATACTTTAAACAATAAAGAATGTAAATAAAAAGTTAAAAATAAACAGTGTAGCTTTTATAAATGAAAAAACCATTTTAGTGACCTGTTTAAAAAATTATTTTAGTTACCTGTTTGGATTGACTCATGTAAAAATGCTTTGAAAGAGCATATATGACTGTGAATGCATTTCTACTACAAAGTTTTTAAAAAATATATATTTTATTGATTTTTTTACAGAGAGGAAGGGAGAAGGATAGAGAGTTAGAAACGTCGATGAGAGAGAAACATTGATCAGCTGCCTCCTGCCCCTACTGGTGATGTGCCCGCAACCAAGGTACATGCCCTTGACCGGAATTGAACCTGGGACCCTTCAGTCTACAGGCCAATGCTCTGTCCACTGAGCCAAACCGGTTAGGGCTACTACAAAGTTTTATTACTCTTTTTTTCTATCTTTAAATTAGTGAATAATTTTTGTGTATAAAAATAATATTAAGTACTTACTATATAATAAGGGATTTTATAAGTTCTTTACAGTTGTGTTTAGGCCTTTAAAATTCTTCATTCAGCATTACTTAACTTTTTAAAATAATGTTTTTTAGTGGTGGGTATGTTAAGATCACACCATGTATGATTTTAAAAAAATAGAGGAAGAGAGAGAGAGAAACATGGATATGAGAGTGAAACACTGACTGGCTGTCTCCTTCATGCCTCCTTCTGGGGCTTGAGCTCTAAACCTGGGCATGCGTCTTGACCAGGAATTGAACCAGCAACCTTTTGGGGCATGGAACAATGGCCAACCAACTGAGCCATACTGGCCAGGGGAGCATTATTATAGTTTTTGAAAATAAGTAACGCTGTGGTTCCTTGGGTAAACTTCAGAAAAGAATAGTAAAAGCTATGGTTTTTACAGACCATAAATTTATTGTTTGGTCTCTTCTTAAAGCTCTATATCTTTTATAACTCTTGTTTATATTTTGTTAAAACCAGAAATCTTGAGAGTGGTAGATTTAATTCTTTAAACATTTATTAAGTATCTTAGTACTAAGCTGGAGATACCAGGTGGAAAAGATTATATCTCTGCCTTTAATAAGCTCACAGTTTAGTAAGAGAGCCATCTGAAAAATAATCATGTCAAATAAAACGTGTTTTTTCCCACTTAATAATATTCTTTAATTACCTTTGTTAACTGATCATAGCCTAAGGATTTTAGCTTTATCAACATCAAAGGCATATCCCTGAAATGTGATGGTGGTATTTGTGACTTTCAAAGTTATCACACCAAGAATAGCAGCATTGGCTGGAACGCCAGAGAAAATATGCTGAAAATTATTCCTCCAAAAGTAGATTTTTAAAGAACAGTTTTACCATTTGTTATTTTAGTAATCAACTATTGGAAAAACCACAGTTAGCAATAAAGGAAAAAAAGAAAGAAAGAAAGAAGCCGTTAATTCAGCCTACAGCCTACAGTGAATATCTGCTCTGTGTAACATGACTGAAACCTAGGTGTATGAAGGCAATGTAGAAAATATGAGACATACTGTTTTTCTCTCAAAGAACTCTTAAAGGAGCCAAGAAAACAAAATGGTCGTATATTTTAAAATGCGAGAGAAATTATAGCGCATCTTGTCAGCAAGTACAAAAACACTGGCTATAAACTAAGTGGCTAAATGCTACAGGTCCACCAACTATAATGATTCAAAGTAAAAAGCTGCAGACCAAGCAAGAGAGTGCTTTGCAAACTTCTTACTTGCCTTAAATTGAACACAGAGTATAATGTACTTTTCAACAAGGTACCATTAATGTGTTATTTGAGAATTTCTGGAGGCTCAACTCTTCTTTGTCTTGCAACCAATCTCTTTCAGAAATGGAGGGCCTTTAAATACATTAGCTGGTTCTGTGGTTGAGTCAGTCACATGTATACCTGTCAATGCCCAAATGTTTCCCAGAGAACATAGATTATCCCACATGATCAGCTGCAGCTCACAGGAGCCACAGAGGAAGAGTCTGCATCTTGCTGGAAAAGTTGTTATCTTGCTGGGATTAACATTGTCTTTGGGTTCGCCTTAGAAACCAAATCCATGTGGTGTCAAGGCTCTGGGAGAATGGTTTAACCTATAACTTATGAGGACTTTACTCAAGATTTATTGATAAGATTTGTTTTTCACTTTAAGGGAGAGATACCTTTTTATCTTGAGATTTGATCTGGCAAGTTTGTGTGGAAAGAATGTTTTCCTCTCTCCAGATTTTGTTTCTTCTGAGATGTTGGCTGAGAAAGCCTGGTTTAGACCTTTCCTGGGCAGATATACATTTTATCAGTAGCTTTAATCTTTTTAAAAATATCTATTTTTATTGATTTTCAGAGAGGAAGGGGGAGGGAGATAGAGATAGAAACATTAATAATGAGAGAGAATCCTGCATGCCCCAAATAGGGATCAAGCCCAAAACCTAGGCATGTGCCCTGACTGGATATTGAGCTGTGACCTCCTGGTTCATAGGTTGAAACTCAACCATTGAGCCACTGTGCCCAGGCTGTAGTTGAAATCTTTTTAATATGCTTCTTTTCTATCATTTACTTCTCCTTTTAAAGCTTTCATTTATAAAAGGTGTAACAAAAAGAACTATAGGGAAGTAAGCTATTTGTGCTAGAAGGGATCCTATGGATAACCGGATCACTGACTTGCAAGTTTTATTTAGACTAATAAAGTAAGACGTGTGTTTCACAGCACTACCCGATACATGCATTCAGCACAACACATATGCAGGTATAACAGAAACAAATTTCACTAAATGATACTTGCCTTTTACATGGACTCTGCATATGAGATCTTTTCTATTTCTTACTTGGTCTTCTCTCCCTCTTTTTTCATCCTCTTCTCTAGTACTCTTCTCTTTCTTCTCCTCTCGTCACACAATCTATTCTTTTTAACTTTCTTGATTTTCTCTAAATATCTTTATTCTCTTTACTCACTTTTTACTTTTTCTCTTACTGCTTTCCTATTCTGTCTACCTCTATATTCTTTGCCGTCTCTCTCCTTCATATCTTTTTTCTTTATCTCCACTTTTCTCTTCTATTTTATTATATTTTTTAAATGTTAGCTCTGTTCCCATTAATTGGTCACAACCACAAAGTTTGGAAAACATTGACCCTGGTCAAACCACTTATTTTTCACATTAGGAAACTGAGGCTGATCGAGATTGGGTACATTTATGTCCTGGAAACACCTAGTTATTAACAGAGTTAAGTTTAGAATGTAAGGTTTTAAAGACCTCCAAAGAAACCAAAAACATTCGAGTTACATGGAGATCTTACTGAATTCTCTCTGTATTAAAGAATACAACATATAGCTAGTTGAAATTATAAGCAAGAATGTCTAAGTAAAATTTTGGAATTTCTTACAGCTTGAGTTGACAAGGTTGCAATCATTATGAACTTAAAAAATTTTTTTTTCTATGCAAGCAACAGTTATTAGTTATGTGTAAAAATCAAAGAAGTTTAAGGGTCCATTATATATAATTGACAAAATCCTTGCATTAAATTTAAGACAAGAAAGAAGCAGGAGAATCTATTGATGTATTTTCATAGTTCCAGGAAGGGGTATGAGGGTAAGGACTATGAACAACCAGAGTCTGATAAAATAGCTACAAGGTCAGCCACAAACATAGTATATTTGAACAGGGAGTGTCAAAGATATATGCTAAGACCAAGGTTAAGTGAGAACAACAAAATCCTAAAATTCAATTTTTTCAGTAAATACTGTCAAGTGCCAGGTACTATGGTATGTTAAAAGACAGAAAGAAAGAAGACTGAGAAACATTAATATATGTGGTAGAGACTTAACTTGACTAAGAGTGGTAAAATTACTTAAAAGGGGTGTAGGCGAATATGGTTACTTTTAACATAAAGTAGTAAGAAGAAGAATCTTTATAGTGAAGTGGAGTCATTCATAAATCAATCAAAGAACAGGGAAGATATACTAGCTGTTGGAATAAAATTATAGAATAAGGAGAAAAAATAGTTGTAGAGTATTTCATTTTCTTAAGCTAAATTCTGTTCAGACTTCTAAATTTTCCTTCCTTCCTGAAATCTAGTAGAAGTAATGATTGGAAAAGTGCACTGAGCCCAGAGGGCTAATTTCTGATTGTGAATTACTTCAAAATATTTCTAAGTTAGTAAAGAACATTTTGTAAGTGAGCTTCTTTTTGAATTCTTCCATTATTTCCAAATTCTCAGCAAAACTACAAAATAATTTTTAACTCTTGATCCAAAACCAATGATATTGGTTAATTGAGTGACAGCTAGTAATTCTAACTAAAGTATTAATGATTCAAAGGTTTGATTACTTTGCTGCTTAATAGTTTTGCCCTTTATCACTCTTATTTGTATGCTGGTAAACAAGCTCTAAAAAAAAGAAAAGGAGACAGATATAATTTATAGCATTTGCCACCTTCCATGGTGTACCCACACTAAGGTTGATTTCAATCTATGCACATGATGTCACTGAATAAGGAGCTGGGAAAATACTAATTTATAGAGGTTAGTCAGAAAGGTCTCCTTAAGGAAATCATTTGAATAAATTGAAGGATGAGACATGGATATTAGGGTAAAAGTATTCTAGGAAAAAGGAATCACATTACAAAGTATGTGGAGTTGGGGTGTGTTTAGCACATTTTAGGGTCAGCAAGGAGGCCAGTAGAGATAGAGTGGACAAGGGAAGGGGAAAGGTGATATGTGGTGAGGTCAGAGAGGTATGGGTTAGATCATATAAGGAAAAACACAGGAAGATGAGCACATTTGAAGGGCTGAATGAGATGAATTATCCAGGTAGGTATGCATGCTAGATGTTGGACATGTAAGTTAGAAACATGGGAAGGGTATCTGAGTTAGAAATGCAGATTTAGGTATTATTAGCAAATAGCTGATAATGAATTTGTACAGCAATATAAAGGGTGAGAAGAGAGTAGGAAGCAGAACCTTTGGAAACTTGAACATTTAAAGCATGGATTGAAAAAACAATGTGAGCACGTGATGGAGATAGCAAAGAAGAAGCAGTGGAAACAACTCTGGTAAACTTTACCAAAAAGTTGGTAAAGGGACTAACTGACTGATTCGCATCAGTTCATCTCTGTCAGAGTCAACCATGAAATATTTATTGAGCATCTACTTACAGGGTATCGCCATGCATATGAATGCAATTGGATGTAAAACAGTAGGGTGGTAGACAAAATTTATTTAAACCTATTCATTTTGTGTGTGAGACAACTATAACCGAAGAGTAAAGTGACATGCTCTGATTCACATATGAGGCAGGACTGCAATCCAGTCCTTCGGATTCTTCTTTCTGCTCTGTCCTCGCCCATTCAGGCTGCTATAATATCAATGTCATGAACTGGGTGGCTCAAACAGCAAATATTTATTTCTCACAGTTCTGGAGATTTGGAAATCCAAGATTGAGGCACCCTCTGGTGAGGGCCCACTTCTTGGTTCATTCATGACTGTCTTCTTGCTGTGTCCTCACATGTCAGAAGGGTTGAGGGAACTTTCTGCTATGCCTTTAATAAACACACAAATTCTACTCATGGAGGCTTCACTCTCATAACCTAATCAGTCTCCCAAAGGCTCTGTCTTCAAATACTATCACCTTGGACACGAGGATTTAACACAGGTATTTTAAGGGGACAGCATGCTCCAAATACACTTGACTTTAGAAAGGGAAAGAACATACTATTTTGGAGGAATTGTGAAGAATTTTCCGGATCTTTAAAAGCTGGGTAGGGGTTGGATATTTGTGGAGAAGGAGGAATAATATGAAAGTGAATATTAGAGCAAAGAAGTGAGAATAAGCTTGGTGTATATAGCATTTAAAAAGACATCCCCCTGGCCCTTGGTTGGAGCATCATCCCGTGCCCTGAAGGGCACTGGTTGGATTCCTGGTCTGGACACATAACTTAGTTGCAGGTACATACGGGAGGCAGTCAATAGATTTCTCTCTCTCTCTCTCTCTCTCTCTCTCTTTCTCTCTCTCTCTCCCTTCTCTCTCTCTAGAATCAGTAAGCATATCCTCAGGTGAAGATTTTTAAAAAATCCCCAAAACCTGAATAGACATTTAAAAAAATCCTATATAATAAAAGCCTAATATGCAAATTGTTCCCTTGACTGGGAGCTCAACCAGCGGGTGGGGGCCAGTGGCTGCATCCACAGCAGGCAGGCATGGCCAGGGGAAGGGAGGTTACCTGGCCAGCAGCCAGCAGCTGCTAGGGACCCTACCCATGCACTGGGCCCCTAGTAAAAAATATAAAGATATCCTTCTGTTCTATGGTAGAGGGATTTTTTCTTAGGGACTGAGGAAGATAAATTTGGTCAGAATAAAGACTGTGGAGTGGGAAAGCAATAGGGAATTATTGCAAAACTAGTTCATATTTAATAAAAGTATGCTGTTGAGGAGGAAGACATATATAGTGGACTGTCAAGTGTATGTTAACATAAGGATTAATGTTTATTAAGTGGTTGCTATATATTAGGTGCTACGGTAAATGCCTTATATATATTATATTACTTAATACAATAATTCCCTATTTGTCAGTGACAAAATGGAGGTTTAAGAGAGATCAAGCAACTTGCCCAAGGTATAAGTGGCAGGGTTAGTATTCTAACCTAATTAACAACAACAGCAAACACTTATATAGTGTTTACTATTTGTTGAATGCTATTCTAAGACTTTAGTCATATTAACTTATTGGACCCTCAAAATAACCCCATAAAATAGGTAATGTTATCCCCATTTATAAATGGGAGAAGTTAGGCACAGAGAGGTTAAGTAACTTGCCCAAGATCATACATTTAATAGGAGCTGAGATTTATACTTACTCTGGCTCTAGAATCTGTGCTCTTAACCACTGCCTTTCTATATGAATCTAGAACCCTAGCTCCTACTCACTATGTCACCTATATCTCTCAGAGAAGAATTTTTTTCTAGAGAGAGAGAGAGAGAGAGAGAGAGAGAGAGAGAGAGAGAGAGGAAGGAAGGAAACACCATCATCTGCCTCCTGCATGCCTGCAACCCAGGCAGGTGCCCTTTATTGGAAATTGAGCTAGATACCTAGATACCTCTCAGTGCAGAGCAGGATTTTTTTCTTTTATTTTCTTCTTAGGGAGAATTTAAGAGAGAAAGAAAGACAGAGAAACATCCATGTGAGAGAAACACATCGATTGGTTGCCTCCTACAGGAGCCCTGATCAGGGCCTGGGCCAGGGAGAAGCCTGCAACCAAGGTACGTGCCCTTAAACGGATTGAACTTGGGACCCTTTGGTCTCAGGCCGATGCTCTATCCACTGAGTCAAACTGGCTAGGGTTAGAGCAGAGTTTTTGATTGAGTTACTTGTAGGGCATTTGTCAAATTGGGAATTAGACATAGAAAGAGAATGGCCTAGGAAATAACTTCAGAGGAAAACAATGAGATTTTTTTGCTGGCAGTCTGACATACCTCACAGTTAAGCAAAGAGGGTCATCAAGGACCACATACAGAAAAGGAGCAATAGTCTCAAACTGGGAAATTTACCAGGTTCACAGCTTATAAATGAGGAATGTATGAATAAGAACTAAAATATGTGCAGCCCAAACTGCCCCACTACAAATATTTGAACACTCCCTTCAAGACTAGTTACCCAGGCAATGCCTGGTTACAAACTCAAGGTGCAGATTTATCAAGGTAGGTAGATATCTTGTGTGCTAGTCTGTGGCTGTTTGTATAGCTATACATGGAGAAATGGAGAGGGAAAAAAAATTTGAGGTACATATCACTAGAATTTTGTTGTGTTTTTATGTAAAGCTACTTTGCATATTTTTCATGGGAAGATACTAAGTGGCTTTAAAAATCAATTAAACTATGGTTGAATGATTCAGAAGACCATTGTACTTAATTCAGAGCTCAGTGATTAGAAAAGGTCTGATTAAGGGACAGAGAAGAGCCACTTAAAAGACAAAATGGGGGCACCAGAGAGAATCATCAATAGTTCATTTCTGTAGGTTCCATACAATTTAAAGTGGGGCTTTGTAGGCTGGTAAAAAGATACTGTACAGGAATATGTAGCATAAAAGGGAAATGAGACAAAAGGTTAGAGAGCTTTTTGTAACTTATTGCAGCATTTTAATTGGTGGGAGGGGACATGTTCTTGTCCTGTTGTGATGTTTGTTAGCAAATGCTCTCTTCCTCCTTTTGGTCTTTCATTCATAATCTTCTGTTGTACTCTTATTTTAACTTTTCATGTTTTGTAAACTCCATTTAGCATCCTGATTACAGCATAGCTTTTTGATAATATTAAGATAAAATGTGTGGTGCATGTTCATTGTTGGTCTGAAGCTAACTGCTATGAATTGCATTTGTCCAATGTAAAAATACGGAAAACAGGTTGCAAAGCTTTGGGTAGTGATCAGCCACTGTAAGGAAGATGGGACTGTGATCTGAGCCAAGAGAAGAAGTTACAGTCTTACCTTTTTTTATTATGGGGCATCATAATCCAAAGCTTTGTGTATAGTGCCATACTTTATTACCTGAAAAGTAGAACTTAAAATGATTCTTGTATTAGAATTAATTAGTGAGATTGTTTGGCACTTTGCAGAGAAAAGAAGTTTGAACTTTATTATATTTCTCTTTGGGATTTCACATTTTGGCTTTTAAAAATGTTTGGTTTTCCTCGGCGTCTTGTCAGCATCAAGCCAGAAAATGAATTTACATCTTGCTGGCACTGTTTGTGTTTGGGGCCACATCTCTGCCTCACTACTAGCCTCTTCAGTTCTGTGGACATTGTGACAACTAGAAGATTTAAGCAAGTTTTGGGCAGGGAACTAGAGATCTATAGTCATTACTGCTGATTGTCCCCTCTGAAACACACAGAGCTCAAGTTCTGATGAGCCCAATGGGTTCTAGTCTCTGATATGTTTAGTTGCTCATATTGGGCTTCCTGGAGAGTGGGGTGGGTTCTTACGCTCTTTTCTTTGGGGTGATTTGATAAGATATTTTATCAAGATGGTCCTATCAGAGAGAGCTGACCTTTTTGTTCTTAGGGTTAGAGAAACTTACTCTTTATTTCCCTGTGCAGTACTTCTTTGTAGGGTGATACATTACCAAGCAAATGTGGGCAACTATCAGTTCACAAATTTTTTCTCTTTCTTGAGGCTGTGACTTTCTTTTCCTTAAGTAACTAATGTAACAATGCTGATATTTTTGTTTCAAGGTGCGCCTGTGCATGCATGAGTGGATGCGCATGTGTGTGTCTAAATTAAAACATGAAGCTAGGTGCCTGGCTGGTGTGGCTCAGTGGTTGAGCATTGACCCATGAACCAGGAAGTCACAGTTTGACTCCCAGTCAGGGGGCATGCCCAGGTTGCGGGCCCAGTCCACAGTAGGGAGCATGCAGGAGGCAGCTGATGGATGATTCTCTCTCATCATTGATGTTTCTGTCTCTCCATCTCCCTCCCTGTCTCTGAAATAATAATAGTAATAAAAAACCACACATTAAAACAGGAAGCTAGAAAGTTGAGAGGAATGTAATACTGTTAATTCAGTCATTACACATTACAGAACCAAATCAAGTGTTTATCAGGAACATCTTAGTTTGTACATTAATATTAGTAGTTTATGTTAATGAGGGAGGATGTTCTTTAAATTTAAATACACATACATTCCAAAGAAGACAGTAATTAGATTGTTGTTGTTTTATTTCTGTAATTTATTGAAGGTCCAGTGTCAAATTCCATTGGTCTGTGTTGAGAGACCTTCTCATTTGTTTGTGAGCTAAGCATCTGTGTCTCAGTGATCTCAAGGCAGCTTTGGAGTTCCAGATACAGAACAGATCTGTCTGTGGGTGGGGCCAGACATGCCTGTGACTTTTGACCATTGAAAATGAAGGAAAACATTTGTGGTAAGAAACAACAGCACATGCTTGACCTCTAAAGCACACACATCTATAAATGGATAAAAGTGACTATTTAAGGTTGCTTCAAAAAAGAACTACTGTGTCTACAAAGAAAGAAACCCTAATTCAATGTTTGAAAAAGCAAACTATGTGTGGATGAAAGAACATGTTTTTGTTAAAAACATCTGTGGTGTTCCCTATGATGTATTTGATCCTGGTGGTAAATCAACAAAGTTAAGTATTAGAGACAAAATTGACTTTTGACAACTTATTATGTGATAAATAAGATTAATTAAATCCAAAAGATCTCAGGGCTGCATTTAAACTGGGTTTTTTTTGGCTAATTGCCAGAAATACAAGATGAGGTCCTTACCTCAAAATTAAAGACATTGCTGGGATGTGTTACCCAGCAGTTGCGGCTGGTCGTGTATATGTGCTTTGTACTCTCGTTTTTATTTCTACCTTACCACTGTGTTTCCTAGAGGTGGTCTCTTCACTATCATAAGATAATTGCCACCAGGCCTAATTTTACAGGATTGAATTTTTCAAGTTGCCAGACTTTTACATAATTGTACTATAGACATGATTTATAGACTGCATTGCTCATGTTTTTGAAGATGTAAGAGATTCCATACCCAATTTTATGAGTTTATATTCTTCCCCAAATGCTGAAATGATAAATTATGAGCTGAAGTCTCCTTGATAAAAAGTAAAATTCACAGATACAGATAATTAGACATGAATTTTTAACTCAATAAATTGGGTTGATGAGATTAACTGAAGGCAACAGTAAAACACTGTAGGGATTTTTGTCAAAGGAAGCTAAGTTATGTCAAAAACAGTGAGTGGTATGAGTTATTAGGTGATGAATTTTAAAAGTAGTGTCCAAATGTAAATAGTGAAATCATTCAAAGTATTACTCAGCAGCTGCAGGAGTGATAGGAAAGACTGACATTACAAATTTAGTCATTTCTTAATCACTTTCATTAGGCACTATTGTCAGCTCCAAGAGGCAAAATTTCATCTTGGTTTAAACCCATAATGCTAATAGTTGAGACCTAGAAATTGTCAAAATCATTTTCTTGCAAAATACCTATAGATCATCTTAGTCATTTCTGTGACCCAATGTCATAAAAAGATGCAAAAATATATAGCGTATGTCATCCAAGGAAATTTTCCGTTCCCCACTTATGTGTTACAAAGGAGATATTATTTACTGTAAGATCAAAAGATATTAATTAGCTGCCTTTGGTTTAAATAAAATTGATTGTTAAGGCAGAAAATAGAGGATAATATGAGTCCTATTCTGCTATAGCCTCCCAATAAAAGAAGCAGTGACCCAACTCATTAGCCCTTTGATTTAATATATTGACACTTGGGTGGGAATAATTCCGTTTAGTGGCTTTTGCTTCCCAGGGATCAATTTAATTAGTTATAAAATGTGACTTCTTGTCAGGAGCTAGAAGAAATGCTGACGTTAAATAAAGTCATACGCAATTTAAACAATAAAGCTATCGATGCCTGGTTAAAAGTTAATGATGCAAAAAAAATGGCTTAATAGAGACAACCTCAGCAGTGAAAGTGATGCTAGGAAAATTAAGCTAAGTGGGTGAATGAGGAATGGTGATGTTGTTGAATTGTTAAAACAAATTAATGGCTGGGCTGATAGCTGGCTAGGTTGTAAGTACACATTTTTCAGCCTGGGAGACAGAACTAGTTCTAGACTCCTTGCTTAGTACTTCTTCATGTGAGTTTCATGTGTTTATAGGTTTCAGGATCCAGGGAGGGAGGAAATCTTGCTTAGGCTCTTTGGATTAGAAACCTACATGAAACCAACTTCACATTTCAGAGGGTGAAGTGTTACTTATGACCATCCTGTGGTGGCTTCCATGAAGTAGTCTCACATGCATCCTCGAGCCTGGGCCCTAGCATCACTAAAAAATGCCACCATAGGAACATTGCTGGTACAAGGCCATTGTTACTTGTGTGAAAATATTTGAGATGAACTCTGGGTCTGCACTTTGGCTTGCCATCCTTCAGATTTCCCTCCTTCTAGATGATGGTTATTGTAAAAGTAGTTCATCCCAATTTAGAGAAATGTAACCTTCACCTAAGTGATTAATTAATACCAACTCTTTTAAGTCATTCCTATAATAAATTAGTGTTATTTATATTTTACAATGGCTGTGTCCATACAATGGCTTCACCACAAACTTGATATACTTGACACAATCAATACCCTTATGCTAAAGAGTGACGAGCTGGCTTAGAATTTAGTAACTAGATGAATCTCTAAAAGGCTCTTGAACTCCCTGACTCCATCATAGACTTAATATCAACTAATTACTTCAGTCAAATCAATTGTTTGGGAATGGTGTAGTCAAAACAACCAATTGGTTGACAAAATATACCCTGGTTTCTGCTGGTATATATACATGTAGCACAAATACCTCTATTTTGGCATTGGCTGCTGCGGTGTCACTAACACTAGTTAGCTAAATAAAAGATAACCACATTTTATTGTCAGACAGAATTCATATCTCACATCTCCAGCTGACGCCTTTCTAAATAATTTGCTCATTAGCTAAAGATGAGGCATATGTTTAAACTTGATGAGTTTTAAAAGACTTTTTTTTCTAGCCAAAAGAATTGACATGAGTGTTCTATAGCTAAATTTTGTAAAGCAACCAAAGAAGTGTTTTTCTCTTTTCTGGTTTTGCTCCTAATTTGTCTGCAGACTCTGAAGTCAGTTGGTGGGAATAGGAGAGCAGATAAGCTGGGTTGCGAAAAGGAAGATGAAATGGGAGTCTGTGGTTTCAGTGCTCTATCAGCCTCCTGTGGCCCCACTGTGCAGTGAAGCACACACTCTCCCAGCCTCTTCTTCTGGGAACGTTCTGAAAAGTTCAAGATTGGAAATCTTGGGCTAGAGCTCACTGTTTTGAAAGTATGTTTATTGGATATTTTTCTCTGCCAGTTCAGCTGCCAAGGAAATGACAGTAGAGTCTACAGTAGACCATCGAAGTGCAGTGTACCTATCTAGGAAAATCAGTGACTAACTGACCTTGTCAGGGAACATAAAATAACTGTGGTTGAAATTAAAATAGAAAAGCTTTGAACTTCCAGTGAAATCTGTATACCAAATGGTGTTGGAGTTGAAATGAGTTGGAGCTTCACTTGTCATTCCACTTGTATAATATACATGCACACACTGACAGGAAGGACACTGGGGAGTGGACGTTGAGAAACAGCTGACCAATTTTACCCAACAAAATGGCTCTCAGAAGCCTTCCAGGGAAGAAGAAACAATTTGCAGGCAAATGAGTATGCTTGCGTAGTATTTGGTAAAAACATTAACAGTAGCAAACATGTAAGAAAACAGAAGGGAATGTTGCTGCGAATAAAATCTGTGCCAGAGACAAGTTTTCCATTGGGGTAAAGGTTATCTTTTTTTTCTTTTCTTCTTAATGTTGGGGGAAGGGCAAATAACTGAGGACAAGAGGGAAATTGTGGGGGACTGATGTTAGATAAACTATTTTGTCTTTGTGTTGACATTATATTGGCTGCAGCCTACACAGAAGGGATGCCTGGAAAAAAGTAAGGAGAGAGAGGCATTAATATTTTTTAGTGTGCGTGGGTGCGCCAGCACTGGAGGGGCCCGTGTTTTCTTAGGGCTCAGATGGCAAAGCTAAGCATTCAGCCTACGGCAGGAAAAAAGTGCCTTTTTTGTTTTCTGACGGCAGAGTCCAGGCATTCCCAGGGGAACACAATGAATGGCCCATTTTGTCCAACACGGTTTCATAGACATAGATTTCTTGTTTTTTCATAATTATTCTTGCCCGTCATTGGGTGTGCACATGACATTTGAGCGTGTTTTAAAGTCTTAACACACTCATGTGCCTGCAATAAAGTTACTCATAACAATCCTGGCTTTCTCCAGACAACAGAGCAGGGTCTGTTGTTTTCACAGTCACAGCAGCTGGGAGGCAGTTGTGAAGACAACAGCTTAATCTAGCTGGAAAATACAGGAAGAAGAGCGTATACACTAAATTTCCTCCCATATTATTCAAACAATGAAGAATTTTTTAAAAATGGCCATGGGTGGTCCTACTCAATCACTGATTGGCAGAACGTACTTTAAATTTCTTTAGAAAGTTGTCTTTCAATGTTAAGGGTCTACAAGATTACATTCATCATGTTTGTTAATCAGCTAAAAGGCAGGCTGAGAAAGTAATACACAGACCCAGTTCAATGGCCGAAGAAGGTTATTACAGGTCGTTGCGGTGTCTTTTTAAAATAATTTGTTTAGTAGCAGTTGGTGTTTGTTAAAAGGATGCTGTAACCAAACTGTTATGAAATTATGGTTAATCTCCTTCGAAAGGTGTGTGAGAGAGTAATAGATTCATGGTAATTTGCATCTTCATGCCAGGCTGCAGTCATTAGCAAGTTTTAGATTTCACACTGAATAGCAAAGTTTAGGGATGAAGAGAAGTAGCTCAGAAAGATTTAGAGCTGACCTGGAACATGGGAGTGGTAAACTGGCTGTGCTCTTCTGGGTGCCGAAGTGAACAAAGTTATTTTTATTTCATGTTGAGGGCAGGGGATAGGAAATATGAGAAGTACAATAAAAAGAAGGAAACTTTTTCATGTTCATCTAAGCTTTCTTTTTTGGGGGAAGGGATTAAGCAGGATTTGGGAAAGGAAGTGGCTTAAAAGAGCAAGATTGGCAGTGCTGTGCTTAACTATTTCAAACTCCACTACCCTTTTCCCTTCAAGGAAACATTTTGTGAAAGAACTTCCTATGGACTCTTTAAAAGATAGCTAGTTGCCATGAAAGTGTTTGGTCTCTAAGACGTAATGGTTTTATTCATATTTTATTAGGAAAGATGAAGCAATTAGGGCTGATGATTTTACCACGTAACTCACCTCATCACCTTTCTAGGCACTCACAACACCTGAATAAATATAATCTCATTTCACTCCCATTCTTGGTGTGAAGATACTATCCCCTCCTGAATGGTTCTCCATGGAAATTGAATTAAGAAATCCAAATGCCTCCTGGGAACATAGGATGACCATCATTGTCTTTTCTTCTATTCTGAGCTTGAAGAGTGATTATCCCCTATTATTTATTTACTAGGGGCCCGGTGCACAAAAATTTGTGCACTCGGGGTGGAGGGAGTCCCTCAGCCCGGCCTGTGCCCTCTCACAGTCTGGGACCCCTCAGTGGATGTCCTATGATGGCCCCAGTCTGCCAGGCGCCTTTTGTGTGTGTGTGTGTGTGTGTGTGTGTGTGTGTGTGGCCACTGCGACCTGCCCCCAGCTGCATCTGAGGCTTGGAGCAGTCCTCCTGTGTGTGTCTACCAGCTGGGAACCTGCCACCAGGCACACTGTGGAGGCTTGGAGCAGGCACCCCCTCTATGTTGATCTCTCAGACTCTTGCCCTCCCCTGCATATTGTTCTCTTTTTTGAGCTGTGGCCAGGGCTGGGTGCTGCCTGCCTCCCAAGCTTGCCTACTGCCCATCTTCCTCCAGCCACCAGGAAGCAGGGAAAACCCCGCCTCGTGGTCAGGCCAGCCTTTTCCTGCTCCCTGATCCCCAGAAGGGACCTGGGAAGCCGCCAAGCAGGCCGCCAACTCTTTCCCATTCACCGGTCCCCTGCTGCCTTCCTTTCCCACTTCCCGGTGCCGCCAAGGGGTCTGGGGAGCTGCCAAGCAGGACCCCGGCCCCTGCAGCCTTGCTTTCCCACTCCCCGGTGCCCTGCAAAGTGCCTGGGAAGCCCACCAAGCAGGCCACTGACCCC
>PVJC01038084.1:0-16908 GCA_004026665.1 Murina feae
GAATTCTCTCTTAGGTATCCAGTAATAGAAATGACAAAAGTTTTCTCAATTTAAAGGCACATGTCTTTTTCTTCCTTTCTTTTTTTTTTTTTGCAAGATTAAGTGGGACAGTTTGAGGCTTAGTTGATTCCTTATGCTGAAATACAAGTGAGATATTGCCTTTTTTCCCCCAGATATTTTATTTATTTGTAATTAAACTTACTGGGGTTACATTGGTTAATAAGATATATAGGTTTCCAGTGTACAGTTCTATGATATATCATCTATATATTGCATTGTGTGCCCACCACCCAAAGTCAAATCTTCTGTCACCATATATTTGACTCCCTTTACCCTTTAAGTCCACCCCCCCTTCCGTCTGGTAACCACCATACTATGATATGCCTTTGACACTTATATTCTAATTTGTACAATATATTATAACATATTAGATTTTATTTATATAAAATAAAATTTGCATTATATTTTACTTATATATAGATGAAATACAATAAAAATCAAGGTGACAGCTCGATATCCACACTGAGGAGTCAAGTAACTGATGTAAAAATTATTATGACCCAAAATATTGATAAAATATTGGAAAGCGAAGAAAGATTGAATAGCTTCACTGACATAACAGATGATCTCCACACAACTGTAAGTGATGCACACCTGTCCTGGTATCCAAACAGTTATCTAAATCATAGGGATAACCCCTTTGAGGCAAATTGCCTAAAGCAAAATTATACCATGGGTACTGTGAAATAATCCTATGTTACCATATTACTGTTTTATCAAGAAATTAGGGGCCCGGTGCACAAAAATTTGTGCAATCGGGAGGTCCCTCAGCTCGGCCTGTGCCCTCTCGCAGTCTGGGACCCCTTTAGGGATGTTTACCTGCTGCAGTGCCTGGTCAGCCTGGGTGAGGGGCTGATGGCTGTTTGCAGGCTGGCCAAGGCCCCAGTGTGGACCTTCACCCCAATGGGGTGTGGCCAGCCTGGATGACGGGCTGAGGGCTGTTTTCAGGCTGCCCACAGTCCCTTCAGGTTTTGGGTCCCTACTGGGGAACCTGGCCAGCCTGGGTGAGGGGCTGATGGCTGTTTGCAGGCTGGCAAAGCCCCCTACTGGGGTCCCTCATCCCATTGGGGTGTGGCCAGCCTGGGTGCAGGCCTAAGGGCCGTTTTCAGGCTTTCAAGATACCCACAGTCCCTTCAGGTTTTGGGTCCCTACTGGGGAACCTGGCCAGCCTGGGTGTGGGCCTGAGGGCTATTTTCAGGCTTTCAGGCTGCCCACAGCTTCCATTGACTCAATGTCCCAGCAAGGCTGGCTGGAAGCAGGTTTCTGGGATTTATTTATCTTCCATAATTGATACACTGTTCCTTTAAGCCGAGGTCTAGGCAGGTAATGAAGCCTCCTGTTGGCTTCAGCTCCGTGGCTTCTATAATTGAAAGAATGTTGCCTTTGTAGACTCTAGGCAGGCACTTTCCTCCATCGCTGGTGCAACGGAAGCCTGCTGGTTGCTTCAGCTCCATGGCTTCTATAATTGAAACAATGTTGCAACAATGTTGCCTGGAGCTGGGAGAAGCCCAGCCGGCCAGCAGACAGTTTACTCCTAGTGCAACAGAATCCTCCTGCTTACTCCAGCTCCATGACTGCCGGCCTCCATCTTGGCTGGGTTAATTTGCATTCAGCCACTCTGATTGGCTGGTGAGCGTGGCTTAGGCATCCCATAGAAACAGTCAATTTTAATATTACTCTTTTATTAGATTAGATTATTGGAATACAACTAAAATATTAAAAGAATAATTATAAAACAATCCAAATTTTTTCAAATTAATCAAACTTTTATTTTTTATAATTATTGAATTTTTTAGGGTGACACTGGTTAATAAAATTATATAGACTTCAGGGGTACAATTCTATAATACGTCATCTGTTAATGTATTATGTGTTTACCACCCCAAGTCTCTTTCCATCACCATTTATTCCCCCTCTATCCTCTCCTACCTTCCCCACACCTCTTTTTCTCTGGTAATCAACATACTGTTGTCTATGAGGGGTTTTATTTTCACTTAATTTCTTCAACTTTTCACTAGACCTCCAACTCTCTTCCCTCTGACAGCTTTTAGTCTGTTTTCTGTATCTGAGTCTGTTTCTATTTTGTTTATTTTGTTTATTAGATTCCACATATAAGTGAAAATCATATGGAAATTATCTTTCTCTGACTTGTTTATTTTACTTAGCATAACACTCTCTAGACCCATTCATGCTATTGCCAAGAGTAAGATTTCCTTCTTTTTTAGAGCTAAGTAGTATTCCATTGTGTAAATGTACCACACTTGTTTTATCCACTCATCTACTGATGGGCACTTGGGCTGCTAGCAAATCTTGGCTATTGTAAATAACATTAAAGCAATCCAAAATTTAAAAAACAGAGTAGGAAGTGATTATTTTCACAACAGAAGAAATTCTTATATTAAGAAACACACAGGTTAGTTAACAAATAAACTGAAATGGAAAAAAAGAGAGAGAGAACTTACTAAAAAATGGATTCAGAGGGTATAACAATTGCAATATGCGCTCCTTATTTGGATTTTGATTCAAACAAACTATAAAAATGAAAATTTACATATACACACTAAAATATTTATCAATAAAATTATGTAACATCTGAGATTTGCTTCAGAATAGTTCAGGAGTGGGGGATTATGGGGTATAAATTAAACAAAATTGATAAAACTGGATAGTGAATATTATACTGCTTTGTCACCTTTTTTAAAATTTAATTTGTTTCCATCACCTTTTATTTCCTCTTCACCCTCTACTACCTCCAAACCCCAATCACCATCCTGTTGTCCATGTCCATGAGTTCTTTTTTGTTTGTTTGGGGTTTTTTTGATTAATCCCTCCACACTCCAACCCTACTCCGTTCTGTCACCTTTGTGTTCAAAATTCTCTGCTAGAATATAATTTTAATTTTTTATTTTTATATATTCTATTATACTGATATATTTCTATATCCTTAGGCCAGTACTTCATTGTTTTTGTTTTGTTTTGTTTTGTTTATTTTGGGTTTTTTTTTTTATTTTTATTGTTCAGATTATTACAGTTGTTCCTCTTTTTTCCCCCCATAGCTCCCCTCCTCCCAGTTCCCACCCCACCCTCTGCCCTTACCCCCCACAACTGTCCTCATCCATAGGTGTACGATTTTTGTCCAGTGTCTTCCTGCACCCCTAACACCCCTTTCCTCCTGAGAATTGCCAGTCCCCTCCCTTTCTATGCCCCTGATTCTATTCTAGTCACCAGTTTATTCTGTTCATCAGATTTTTTATTCACTTTATTTTTAGATTCACTTGTTGATAGATACAGATTTGTTGTTCATAATTTTTATTTTTTTCTTCTTCTTCCTCTTCTTTTTTTTAAAATATATTTTATTGATTTTTTACAGAGAGGAAGGGAGAGGGATAGAGATTTAGAAACATCGATGAGAGAGAAACATCAATTAGCTGCCTCCTGCACACTCCCCACCGGGGATGTGCCTGCACCCAAGGTACATGCCCTTGACTGGAATCGAACCTAGGACCCTTGAGTCCATAAGCTGACACTCTATCCACTGAGCCAAACCAGTTAGGGCTTTCTCTTCTTAAAGGATATCTTTCAGCATTTCATATAATACTGGTTTGGTGGTGATGAACTCCTTTAACTTTTTCTTGTCTGTGAAGCTCTTTATCCGACCTTCAATTCTGAATGATAGCTTTGCTGGGTAAAGTAATCTTGGTTGTAGGTTCTTGCTATTCATCACTTTGAATATTTCTTGCCACTCCCTTCTGGCCTGCAAAGTTTCTGTTGAGAAATCAGCTGACAGTCGTATGGGTGCCCCCTTGTAGGTAACTAACTGCTTTTCTCTTGCTGCTTTTAAGATTCTCTCTTTGTCTTTTGCTCTTGGCATTTTAATTATGATGTGTCTTGGTGTGCTCCTCTTTGGATTCCTTTTGTTGGAGTTCTCTGCGCTTCCTGGACTTGTAAGTCTATTTCTTTCACCAGATAGGGGGAGTTTTCTGTCATTATTTTCTTCAAATTGGTTTTCAATATTTTGCTCTCTCTCTTCTTCTGGCACCCCTGTAATTCTGATGTTGGTACACTTGAAGTTGTCCTGGAGGCTTCTTACATACCTTCATATTTTTAGATTCTTTTTGCTTTTTTGCTTTTCTGGTTGGGTGTTTTTTGCTTTCACGTATTTCAAATCTTTGACTTGATTCTTGGGATCCTCTAGTCTGCTGTTGGATCTCTGTATAATATTCTTTATTTGAGTCAGTGTATGCTAAATTTCTAGCTGGTCCTTTTTCATATCCTTGAGAGTCTCACAAAATTTATCAGCAGTTTCTAAAAAATTCTTGAAAAACCTTATAACCGTGGTTTTGAATTCTATATCCAGTAGTTTACTTTCCTCCATTTCTGTCATTTGTGATCTGTTTCTTTGTCTCCGCATTTTGGCTGCTTCCCTGCGTTGATAGAGTGGCTTTGTGTGCTAGGTGTCCTATAGGGTCCAGTGGCTCAGCCTTCCCAATTACCTGAGGTGGACACTCTTGCTGCACTCCTTTGTGGGCTTTGTGCACATTCTTGTTGTAGCTAAGTCTTGATTGTTGTTGGTATCACTGGGAGTAATTGACCTCTAGGCCAATTGGCTGTGAGAATTAGCTGTGTCTACGGTGGGAGAACTTCTGTGCTAGAGGCACCCTTATGGGGCAAGACTTGCTTCAGTGGGGCTTTGGTGCTCACTGAGTCTGCCTCCTGAGTGTGGCCCTCATGAACCTGAGGAGTTGTAATCTGAGTGGTCCCATTCTGACCACTGGGTACACTGGCTCTTGGATCTCTAATTTAGGCTTTGCCTGAGGCTACCCAGCCTTTTATATTCAAAAGCATCTGCACCCAGCTTGGGTGGGGCGGGGTCTCATGGAATCAACAGGGTGGCAACAGCTATGGCTGATCTTCAGCCCAGCCCTAAGAGGCCCTGGGTCTCAGTGTCCTGCAGTAATCTCTGCAAGAACCGCTGAGAGAAAGCCACTCTGGAGTTCCTCCCACTGCCAGACAGTCCAGCTTCTCTCTGCATGAGTCTGGGTCCCAAGAAACCCACCCAGAACTGGAGTTCAGAGCCACTGGGAGCTTGTGACTCCCTCCAGATTGAAAAAGACAACCGAGTCCTCAGTTGCCAGCCCTTTCCAAGCACACCTCTCCACTTTACTTCCACACCTCCTCTGAGTCTAAGTGTGCTTTCCTCTTCCCTTGTAGTTGTAGAATTTCCACTCAGCCAGCCTTCCTATGATTCTCGGTGGTTTCCTCCCTTTCTTTTTGTTGTAGTTTTGACGTGGTTGTGCAAGGCAGCAATTTCAGGTGTTTACCTATGCCACCATCTTGGTTTCTCTGTCTAGTACTTCACCATTTTAGTTACTGTGGTTTTATGTCTTAATAGCTTATAAGAAGTCTTAATATCTTATAGTGCAAGTTCATCTACTTTTTACTTTTGAAATGTGTTGGCAAGACTTCTTTCTCTTCCAATTAATTTTAAAATGTATTACCTCAAGTTACACACATACACTCACAAAACGTTGAGGTCTCAGTTGTAATTACATTAATGTGATTAATGAAAATCAACATCTTTAAAATATTATTTTTCCATCTCTGAACATGCTGTCTCCTCATTTTTCTCAGTCTCTTTCAAAATATTTTAATATATTTTTATTGATTTCAGAGGTGAAGGGAGAGGGAAAGATAGGAACATCAATGGTGAGAGAGAATCATTGATTGACTGCCTCCTGCATGCCCCATATTGGGGATTGAGCCTGCAACCTAAGCATGTGCCCTGACTGGGAATTAAACATTGATCTCCTGGATCATGGGTGACACTCAACTACTGAGCAATGCCAGCTAGGGTCTTTCAAAAATTTTTAATAGAGTTTTATAATTTTTCTCATAAAGGTTTTGTATATCTTTGGTGAGATTTATTCTTTGATATCTTACCATATTTATTGCTATTATAAATGACTAGAGGCCTGGTGCACAGATTTGTGCACCAGTAGGGTCCCTAGATATGGCCTGCAGGGATCAGTGGACCTCCATGCCACCACAGCCCGACCTTACCCACCAGCTCATCGGGCTCCAGCGCACTGTCCACATTGATCCTGCACAGCCCAAAGTAATGCACAATATGACAGGCAGCCAGGGAGGAGCCCGAGCCCAGGCTGGGTGTCACACTGTTCCCGCTGATTACCAGCCCACTGTGCCTGCCACCGCTGCTACTCAGGCACACAGGAGGAGTGTCCATGGGAGAGGCTCGAGCCACAGCAGCTGCACTCGCCTGCCATAAGCCCGATGTCTTGTGCCTGTCAGCCGAATGGTGCTCCTGCTGTGGGAGCACACTGACCACCAAGGGGCAGCTCCTGCATTGAATGTCTCTCCTCTGGTGGTCAATACACATAATAGCTACCAGCCAGTCATCCAGTTGTTTGGTCACTTAGGCTTTTATATATATACTAGGGGCCCGATGCACAAAAATTGTGCACTCTGGGGGGTCCCTCAGCCTGGCCTGTGCCCTCTCGCAGTCTGGGAATCCTCAGGGGATGTCCACCTGCTGGCGTGCCTGGCCAGCCTGGTTGAGAGGCTGATGGCTGTTTGCAGGCTGGCCAAGCCCCCCAGTGGGGACCCTCAACCTATGGAGGTGTGGCCAGCCTGGGTGAGGGACTGAGGGTCGTTTTCAGGCTGCCCACAGTCCCTTCAGGTTTTGGGTCCCTACTGGGGTGACTGAGAAGCCTGAGTGAAGGGCTGAGGGCTGTTTTCAGGCTGCCCACATCCCCTTCAGGATTCGGGTCCCTACTGGGGTGCCTGGGCAACCTGGGTGAGGGGCTGATGGCTGTTTGCAGTCTGGCCACAGCTCCCATTGACCTAAGGTCCCAGCGAGGCTGGCTGGAATTTATTTAACTTCTAAAGTTGAAACTTTGTTGCTTTAACCGGAACCCAGGTCGGGTTTCCCCTGACAACCCAGGCTCCCAGCCTTTCCTTGAGCCCAAGGCAGGAAGCAGGTCTCTGGGGTTTATTTATCTTCTATAATTGAAACTATGTTGCCTTAAGCAGAGGCTACAGCTGGCCTAGGCAGACAGGAACCTTAGCTTCCTGCATTCCAGGGGCAAGTCTCCTGCTTGTTCCAGCTCCATGGCTGCTGGCTGCCATCTTGGCTAGGTTAATTTGCATATAGCCACTCTGATTGGCTGGGGCATGGCTTAGGTGTCTCAGAGTGATGGTTAATTTGCATATTACTTTTTTATTAGATTAGATATAGATAGATATAGATATAGATATAGATATAGATAATTTTTTAGAATAGCATTTTCCAAAAACTTTTTGGTTAATAGGAATACAATAAAATTTTGCATACTGATTTTGTATCCCACACCTTACTAAACTCTTTTCTGATGATATTGTTTGTCTATGGGTTTTTTTGCATTTTTCACGTAGAAATTCTATCATTATATAAAATGACTGGATTAAAAAAAAATCCTTTCTTATACATCTACTAGAAGCTCAATGCACCAATTCGTTCACAGGTGGGGTCCGGCCAGCCTGCCTTGATCGGGCTGGGCCGGCAGTGAGGAGGGGATGTGAGAAGTTGGCCAACTGGCCCTGCCCCTGATCAGGGTTGGGGGGGCCAATTGGGTGCCCGGCCATCTGGGGGGAGGGGCCACAGGCAGTCGGTGGGCCAGCCCCTCCCCCTGATCAAACTCCCAGTTGAGACAATTTGCATATTAACCTTTTATTATATAGGATAATTTTGTTTTACTTGCCTCACTATATTAGGTAGGACCTCCTGTAAAACATTGAATAGAAATATTGATATCTGAAATATTTGTTTTGTTCCTAATTGAAAATGAATATTTCTAGTGCTTCCCAATTAAATATTAAATTTATATTCAGATTTTGATATATACCTTTCAACATGTTATAAAAGTCCCTTTCTGTCCTCATTTGCTAAGAAACTTTATCATGAACAGGGTTGAATTGTATCAAATGCTTTTTTTCTACATTAATTGAGGTAATGATTTTTTCTTCTTTAACTTATTAATATGATTAATTATACATTAAATGTTTGTATATGTTGTTGGATTAATATGTTATAATTTTATCATAGTTGTCTCAAAAAACCGAGTTTAGCAATGTGTAAAAACTATAGACTACATATCATGTGCAGTTGACCAGGAATTGAACCCCAATCCTTTGGTCCAGCGGCTGATTCTCTAATCACTGAGTGAGACCTTACAGGGCTTATATAATACTTTTAGTCTGTCCTGTGCCTATTGTTAGTTTTATTTTCTCATTCCTAGCCTCTCTTTTAATCAAGATTTTTTAATCAAGATTTTTTTTTTGTCTTTTCAATTACCAGACTTTGGTTTATTTATAGTTCCTTTAAAAATTAGTTGATTTCTAATCTCTTTGCTTCTAATCATTTCCAAGTGCTTATAGCTACATGTAAAATTATTTTCTAGACATATTTCTTTGCTTCCTTGCCCTCATGCTTCCCTTTAAATTTAAAGGCATTACCTTCCCTCCAGCAGTGTACTAGGGTTCCCTTTTCTCCACATCCCCACCAGCAACTACAGGTGTAAGGTGATACCTAATTGCCATTTTAATTTGCATCTCTCTGATGATTTTTTTGTATGTCTCTTGGCCATGTGTATGTCCTCTTTGGAGACATCTATTTAGGTCAATTTTTTAACCAGATTATTTGTCTTTCTTTTGTTAAGTTGTATGTGTTCTTTACATATTTTGGAAATTAACCCCTTATCGGATATATCATTGGCAAATATATTCTCCCATACAGTGGGCTTCCATTTCATTTTGTTGATTTCTTTTGCTGTGCTGAAGCTTTTTATTTTGATGTAGTTCCATTTGTTTATTTTCTCCTTTGTTTCCCTTGCCTTAGGAGATGTATCAGCAAACATATCAAGAGATCTCTGAGATTTTGGTGCCAATAGTTTCTTCTAGGATTTCTATGGTTTCATGACTTACATTTAAGTCTTTTATCCATTTTGAGTTTATTCTTGTGTATGGTGTAAGTTGGTGGTCTAGTTTCATTTTTCTGCATGTACCTGGAATGCAGACAGTGGCAGCCACCATGGAAAACAATATGGAGTTTCCTCAAAAAATTAAAAATGGAACTACCATTTGACCCAGTGATCCCACTTCTAGGAATATATACTAAGAATCCCGAAACACCACTCAGAAAGAATATATGCTCCCCTTATGTTTACAATTGACAATAGCTAAGATATGGAAACAGCCCAAGTACCCATCAGTAGATGAGTGGATAAAAAAGACATTTACACCATGGAATACTATGCAGCTGTAAAAAAGAAGGATCTCTTACCCTTTGAGACAGCATAGAGGGGCCTGGAGAGTATTATGCTCAGTGAAGTAAGCTAGTCAGAGAAAGACAAGTATCCCATCAGTAATGTAGGAGCGCTTTAATTTCTCCATATCATCTCCAACAATTTTTTTTCCATTTTTTAAAGTTATAGCCATCTTACTGGGTATGAAGTGATATCTCATTTTGAATTTGCACTTCCTTAATGACTAATGCTGTTGAGCATTTTTTCATGTGCTTACTGGCCATTTATATATCTTCTTTACAGAAAGTCTATTCAAGTCTTGTCTGATTTTTTTTACAGGTTTGGGGGGGTTTTTTTGTTATTGATGAAGGGCTGAATCTTAACAGGCATTTGTCATTAAAAGGCCTTTCCAATCTTATTTCCTATTGCTTGGACCAAAAAATCCATCAACTTATTCAGTTTTTCAGTGTTCCAAATTTCTGCATCCTCTCGATCCCTTTTCATTTCTTCTTGCAAATCTTGTTGCCTTGCTAAATGCAGCCAGTAACAAGAACTCACACTACTTCCCTTCTGTTTTCCAACCTTTTCTTCTAAAGTGGCAGACTCAATAAGTACTTTATCTGCCTTCCAAGTTATCATAGCTGTAGCAAATATTTTACCCTCCATAACATAGGTCTTTGTCTTTCCAGCTTCTAATATCAGTTTCTTCACTGTCTACCATGTGGTGGTTAAGCCATGTTTTAGAGTTTTGTAATAATATAGACTACTCCCAGTTTCAATATTAGAGAAACACTAGCTGTGATAACATACCTCAGGTTTTCATTGTTGTAACGTAATAGAGTGTTATTTCTTGGTTGTATAACAGTGTGAGGTAGATTTTCACTGGGCAGATTTCCACATGGTAATCCAGTAACCCAAGCCTCTTCCATTCTGTGACTCTGCCATTGTCTTAGAATTTAAATTTCAAGTGGCATTTGGTTAAATAGGGAATGAAGGAAGCACATTTGTTTTTAGCCAAAAAGTGACACCCATCACTTCAACTCACAATCTATTGGTAAGAATTAATCTTTTAGCTTTGTGTAGGTGCAAAGGTTAGAGAGAGGCACAGCATGGAGTGGGGTGAGGGGCCTGAGAAATATAGTCTGTAATTAGAGAGTCTCTCTCTAGAAATAAACAACTCTACATTATGGAAGGGAATTCAAGACTTCATTAGATAGCTAGCTGTCTTTACTATACTGCACTAAAGGAAATTCTAAAAACTGTATATCAGGTAGATGAAAAATGATCTCAGATAAAAACTCTGAGTCTCAGCAAGAAATAACTATCCAGGCTGGGTAACTCAGTTGATTAAAGCATCATCCCGATACACCAGGGTTGTGGGTTTAATCCCTAGTCAGGACACATATAAGAATCAACCAATGAATGAATAAATAAGTAGAACAAATCAATGTTTCTCTCTTCTCTCTCTCTCTCTCTCTCTCTCTCTCTCTCTCTCTCTCTCTCTTCCTCTCTCTGTAAAATCAATAACTAAAAAAATAAAATAAAATAGCCTGGCTGGTGTGGCTCAGTTAGTTTGAGTATTATCCTGTACACCAAAAGGTGATGAGTTTGATTCCTGGTCAGGGCACATACCTAGGTTTCAGGCTAGATACCCGGTTGGACCATGTATGGAAGGCAACCGATGGATGTTCTCTCCCACATCAATGTCTCTTTCTTTACCTCTCTCTAAAATATTAATTTAAATTTAAAAAATAAATAAAGATCCAAGAAAGTGGTAATGGTGTCAGTAACACTAAATGAATACTGACTGCAATAGAGGTGGTGAGAAGTAGTTGGATTGTGGATATACTTTGAATTTGAAGTTGCTGACACATTGGAGGTTTGGCCAGAGACTCTAAACTCCAAAGTTTTGAGCCATAGAGTTCATCACTCTTCTCATGTGAGCCTGAGGCTTAGCCTGCTTTCCCTGTGATCACTAAAATCCTGTGCCCTGGGTGACAGAGGCCAACATCATCACCCTCCCAAATGCAGAGGAGCTGCACCATCAGTGCAATTTCTCACTGCTCACCTAGGTTCCTGCACATGGCCTTATTCTTACTTTCTTCCAACTTCAGTTATGCATTGAAAGATTTGCTTCTCTTTTTTATCTAGTATTTCTGAGTAAAAATAGAGGCAAGATTATTGGATTACATAAGCCACCATATTGTCAGGCCTACTACTTTTTTAAAAAATGTTGATTTCAGAGAAAGGAAAGAGAGAGACAGAAACATCAATGATGAGAGAATCATTGATCAGCTGCCTCCTGCATGCCCCCTACTAGGGATAGAGCCTGCAACCCAGGCATGTGCCCTTGACCAGAATGGAACCTAGGACCCTTCAGTCCGTAGGCTGACACTCTAGCCACTAAGCCAAACCAGCTAGGGCTATTACTTATTAAATTATATGTGTGCCTTTATTATGGAAAAAGAGACCAACACCTAAGTCCCAGAATATTATACTGCTTTACCTTCCTAACAAGTCCCATTTTTATGTATACATTGTATTTTCATGATTACATAGAGAAAAAAATGACTTCCCATTTGAAGCCAGTTGAGTAGAAACAGCTCAATAAAAGATAAAATTTTACTGAAGGGCCCTAACTGGTTTGGCTCAGTGGATAGAGCGTTGGCTTGCGAACTGCAGATTCCAGTCAAGAGCATGTACCTTGGTTGTGGGCACATCCCCAGTGCAGGGGGCGGGGGGGCGGGAGGGGGCGGTGTGCAGGAAGCAGCTAATTGATGTCTCTTTCTCATCAATGTTTCTATCCCTCTCCCTTCCTCTCTGTAAAAAAAGTCAATAAAATACATTTTAAAAATTTTTTACTGAAGTATTTTAGTTTTCTCCCTCTTTTTCTTGATCTTTTTTAAATTTTTAAAAAATATATTGTTATTGATTTCAGAGAGGAAGGGTGAGATAGAAACATCAATGATGAGAGAGAATCATTGATCAGCTGCCTTCTACATGCCCCACACTGGGGATCAAGCCCACAACCCAGGCATGTGCCCTGACCAGGAATTGAACTGTGACCTTCTGGTTTGTAGGTCAACACTCAACCACTGAGCCACGCTGGTAGGGCTCTCTTGGTCTTTTTGTAAGACTCTACTGGCCCTGACTGGTTTGGTTCAGTGGATAGAGTGTCAGCCTGTAGACTCAAGGGTCCCGGGTTTGATTCTGGTCAGGAGCACATGCACCGGTTGCGGGCTCGGTCCCTGATGGGGGTGTGTGCAGGAGGCAGCCAATCAATGATTCTCTCTCATCATTCATGTTTCTCACTCTCTCCCTCTCCCTTCCTCTCTGAAATCAATAAAAAAATCCTTTAAAAAACCCCAAAACTCTACTGAATATTTTTTGTAGTTATTATTAGTCCTCACCAAGGCTATTTTTCCATTTATTTTTAGAGTGTGAAAGGGAGTGACAGGGAGGGAGGAAGGGGGGGAGGGGGGAGAGAGAGAGACAGAGAGACAGAGAGAGAGACAGAGAGAGAGAGAGAGAGAGAGAGAGAGAGAGAGAGAGAGAGAGACATCAACATGAGAGTGCCCCGACTACGGCCAGGGATCCAAACTATAACCCAGGTACATGCCCTTGACTGGGAATCAAAACTGTGACCCTTCAGTGCACAGGCCTATGCTCTGTCTACTGAGCACACCTTCCAGGGCTCTACTGAATGTTCTTAAAAAGCAGATTTGGTGGTGGGCTCTTCTCTGTGGGCCTCTCCTAGTGTATCCATGCCAGTGTAAGTTGAAGTCTCAAATTGCCCAGCCTCCTTGCCTGTAGGCCATGAGCACTGAACAGGGTTATACAGTATAAAAACAAGCAAACAACAAAAAAATACAAAAGCAGATTTGGTTTTTAACACAAAGTAGACCAATAAGCTTTCTGTCAGTCTGCCTACTGATAAAGATGAGACATAGATTTTACCTGGCAGATTAAACTTACATATTTATCGTGATATCCTCTCAAAAATTCAAGAAAAGAATGCATAAAACAATAGAGAGGCTTTAATGTGTAAACCACTAGGATATTAAAAGAAAGAATAAACAAGAGAAAAGATAACAGGTAAGAAATATCAACAATTTCAGAAACTAGGAAATGGATTACCAGTAATTATTAGTCCCAGTAGAGCAGTAAAAAGCTTGAAACATAAGCTAGTAAGCAGGGGAAGACATTAAGATGCAAACTGATCTGGGCCAAAGAACCTTGGAAAGGATCAGACATTTGAGACATGCAGTATAGGTCTAGAAAGAAGAAACTAGGTAAAAAGTCTCTAAAAGAAACATGTTACCTATAGAGCCACTTCCCTACTTTTTATAGCCATATTGCTTCCTCTGCTTATCACTGACAAAGGATAATAAATTTTATTATGTAAAGACAATAGACCAGAGATGTTCTAAACTTAGACACCAGATGTAGTTGAGGCCAGAGTGATCATCATTAAAATTAGGACTAAGGGGTAATCTGCATCCTGAAAATTGTGGCCACTCCCCAACCTCACTCCCAGTCACCTTCATCAAGGCAGGAAATTAGAGGAACTCTAAGAAAGCTGACTAGACCAAGGGGGGTAAATACAGATACTAACCTACAGATATTGAGGTATTCCTACAATCAAATGGTCAGGTCCATGCCACATTATCCTACCGGGAAGCCCACCAAATAAGAGCCCTAACTCACTCATACTAGTTTCCAGTCATTTTAGAAAATCAGCAACACAGATCATGAGACATTTGAGGAAGTCCCTATAATTTAAAAAGTACATTTAAGTAAGAAAAAAAGAACTCAGACAAAAGATAATGCAAAAGCAAAAGAAAGTGCCCTTTTATAACTGACTAGGGGCCTGGTGCACAAAAATTTGTGCACTCAGGAGCGGGGGGTTCCTCATCCCAGCTTGTGCCCTCTTGCAGTTTGGGACCCCTCTGGGGATGTCTACCTGCTGGCGTGCCTGGCCAGCCTGGGTGAGGAGCTGATGACTGTTTGCAGGCTGGCCAAGCCTCCCAGTGGGAACCCTCACCCCATCGGGGTGTGGCAGCCTGGATGAGGGGTTGAGGGCTATTTTCAGGCTGTCCACTATCCTTCAGGGTTTGGGTCCCTGCTGGGGTACCTGGCCAGCCTGGGTGAGAGGCTGATGGCTGTTTGCAGCGAGGCTGGCTGGAAACTGGTATCTGGAGTTTATTTAACTTCTAAAGTTGAAACTTTGTTGCTTTAACCGGAGTCCTGGTCGGGTTGCCCCTGACAACCCAAGGTCCAGCACTTCCTTGATCCCAAGGCTGGAAGCAGGTCTCTGGGGTTTATTTATCTCCTATAATTAAAATTTTGTTGTGGAAACTTTGTTGCCACAGCCGGCCTAGGCAGACAGGAACCTTAGCTTCCTGCGTCGCCAGGGCAAGCCTCCTACTTGTTCCAGCTCCATGGCTACTGGCCACCATCTTTTCTGGGTTAATTTGCATACAGTTGCTCTGATTGGGTGGTGGGCGAGACTTAGGTGTCTCGGAGTGATGGTTAATTTGCATATTACTCTTTTATTAGATTAAATGCTTAATTTAATGAAAACCATAAAGCCTGAGTGCTTTTATAGTGTTGCTTCTCTCAAAAATTCAATATATATTGATAGACTGAACTGTCCCAAAGACTTTTCTTCAAATAGTAGTTCTATTAGGTAAGAAAGTATCAAGATCTTTTGGAAATTAAAACAATAGATAAAATTTTAAATTCAGTAGAATTATTGTAATATAACATTGAGATATTCCCTCAGAAAGTAGAAAAAAGAGAAAGATAAAAGAATCAGTCTAGGAGAACCAAGATGGCGGCATGAGGTGTGTACCTATATGCGCAGCCTCCACAACTACATTGTAGAAAAACAACTATACAGTGAAAGGCCATCCTCCGGAACCAAGGGAGGAGAAGCTTTGCAACTAGAAATCAGGAGAAGGAGTGCATTGTGACTGGGTAGAGGCTCCCGGTGCCAAAACTGAGAGGTACGGAGGTGCGGAACAGAACAGCGGCGTGGGTGAAAGGGTGGAGGCTGTGCCTGGATCCGAGGCTTGGAAGGAGATTATAAACTCCGGGGTTGCACTGAATGTGGTGCGGGCTTTCTGGCAACGGGGCGGAAGATCAGTGACATTCTAGCAGAGCTGTTCGCAGTGATCACTGACATAGAGATTCGGGGACTCAGAGGCATGCAGACCCCAGGAGGCTCCAGGTCCAGGAGAGGCTGTGAGTCAGTGGAGTGGCAGCCATTGCAGGTTGCTCTGCCACAGCGATTCTGAGACCACACCCTACCCCACCTACAACCCCACCCATGCTATGCGTCTGCCTGCCTGCAGCATAGCCTGAGGGACTACAACTGGGACAGAACTCCAAAAGCTCCAAACCCCAAACAACGAGGAGAAAGGCCTGCAGGTCTTTTCCTCCCAGTGATAACTGCAACAAGACTGTGCACCCAGCCTTTAAAGGCATACAACAAGAGTGTCCACCCCAGGTGATTGGGGAGGCTGAATCACTGGGCCATATATAGGACACCTAGCACAGAAAGCCAAAATGCGGAGACTAAGAAACAGATCACAAAAGACAGAAATGGAGGAACGCAAACTACTGGATATAGAGTTCAGAACTACGCTTTTAAGGTTTTTCAAGAATTTTCTAGAAGCTGCCGATAAACTTAGTAATATTATGCAGAGATTCATCACCAGACTAGAGGTTTGCAATAATCGAGTCAAAGATTTGAAACATGAAAAAGAAAAAAGCACCCAACTGGAAGAGAAAAAAGAAAAAAGAATCTAGAAGTGTGAAGATAGTGTAAGGAGCATTTGGGACAACTTTAAGCATACCAACATCAGAATTATAGGGGTACCAGAAGAAGAGAGAGAGCAAGAGATTGAAAACCTATTTGAAGAAATAATGACAGAAAACTTGTCCTACCTGGTGAAAGAAATAGACTTACAAGTCCAGGAAGCGCAAAGGATCCCAATCAAAAGGAACCCAAGGAGGACCACACCAAGACACATCATAATTAAAATGCCAAGGGCAAAAGACAAAGAGAGAATATTAAAAGCAGCAAAAGAAAAACAGTTAGTTACCTACAAGGGAGAACCCATATGACTGTCAGCTGATTTCTCAACAGAAACCATGCAGGCCAGAAGAGAATGGCAAGAAATATTCAAAGTGATCAATAGCAAAAACCTACAACCAAGATTACTCTACCCAGCAAGGCTATCATGTAAAATTGATGGTCAGATAAAGAGCTTCACATACAAGAAAAAGCTAAAGGAGTACATCACTACCAAACCAGCATTATTTGAAATGCTGAAGGGCATTCTTTAAGAAGAAGAAAAAGGTAAATATAAAAAGTATGGGAGAAACAAGATGGCGGCATAGGGTAGACACCGTATATGCAGCTGTGAACAACTATTTCAGAAAAACCACGAAAAGAACACACGGACACCACTCGCACCCACAGGACGGCTGGCTGAGTGAAAATCCTACAACCAGAGAAGAGTCTGAGACTCAGAGCAGCAGC
>PVJC01038085.1:0-16912 GCA_004026665.1 Murina feae
ATTTTTTTTTTCTTAAAGTAACAAGTTAAACTCTTTTGCAAGAAGTAGAATAGTCATCATGATTTCTCTGAATATAGCTGATTTTCATTTTAGACCATTAAGAGATCCACCCAAAAATTTTTATTCAGATTCTCCTTTCCAATGTGTGTAAGGGTATGGGAACAGGTAGAATACAGTTATAGAAATTTCACAAAAAAATAAACTACAGTAAAGCATTGGTTCCCCTCCACCTTGTTTTATTCTTAAACTGGTACCAGGGATATCAGAGCCAGAGAGAAATCCATTTGAGTTATATGCCAGTCTGATACATTTGTGGTGGTGAAACCAATTTTTTGCTCGCCCAAGACCCAAGATTTTATGTAGTGTATTTTAAAACTGCAACTCCAAGTATCAAAAAACAAATGTTGAAATAGCACTACCTTAGGAAAAAAACATATGTATCAACATTAGCAACTGCTCCAGAAATAATTCATTTTGGGGGCAGGGGGAGGGGGGTGGGGGAGAGAATTTATGGGAACAGAGCCATTACATTTTTTACTTTAAAACTTTATTATCGATTTTAGGAAGTTAGACTATCTTACATTTGAGCTCACATTTTCAAAAAGAAAATAAAACTTTATGGCTAGTCAAGAGAATATGAACACTGGTCTCAGCTGTCTCCTGACGCCAAATACAGTGTCTTTCCCAACACCGATTACCCAACTCTGATTCTCTGACACCAACTGTGTCTTACAACTCAATCCTATTGTGACACCAACTACTCAGGGTCATCACCAGACTCTTCAGGTTGAGGGCTCAGTCCCACAAGACTGCCCTTACGTCAGACGTGAATCACAGGAACGGGGCCCCTGGTTACATGACTTCTGTCTGACTTAACTACAGATTTGAGGGTACTCACAACCTGCTCTGACTCCAGTTTGATAATTTGCCAGAACAACTCAGAGAACTCAATAAAATGCTATTCCTAATATCACAGTTTACTATAAAAGATAAAAATGAACAGCCAAACAAAGAGGCACATGGGGTAAGGTCGGAAGGGTGTGGAGCACAGGAGCCTCTGTTCCCACGAAGTTGGGGTGCATCATCCGGCCAGCGCGAGGATGTAGTCACTAGCTTGCAAGTCCTCCAGTCCCCTTTGTTGAAGCGTTTTTGTGGAGGTTCCGTTGTAGGCACAATGGCTTAAACTATTGGCCACTGGTGATTGAATTCAGTCTCCAGCCTTTCTCCCCTGTTTGGAGATGGTGAGAGGAGGCGAAGGGCTGAAAGTTTTCTCCTATCACAGCTCCACCCTGAAGCTATCTAGGGGTCTACCAGTAGTCACCTTATTGGCATAAACTCAGGTATGTTTGAAAGGGGATTGTCAAGAATAACAAAAGGTGCTCCTATTACTCTTATCACTCAGGAAATTCAAAGGGTTGTAGGAGCTCTGTGCAAGGGACCAGGAACAAGACCAAATATATTTTTTAGTATACCACAACTGGTTTCCTCTAAGTGAGAAGAGGTTATGGAGCTAGGGCAAGGAGAGAGATTTTCTCTGTCATGCTGAACATTCCTGAACCTGTTCCCTAGCCACATCTAACATTCAGGTATCTATTGATGCATATCATTATTACCCCCCAAACTGGCTTTAAACAACAAACAATTATCTCACAACTTTGGAGAAACAAGAATCTGTGCACAGCTCAGCGGGGGAGCCTCTGGGTCAGTGTCTCCCATGAGGGTGCAGTCAAGCTGTTAGGCTGGGCTGTGACCTCACCTGAGTGGAGCGTCCCCTCCCAAGCTCACACGTGAGGTTATTGGCTGACCTCTGACCTCGCCACTCGAACCTCTCTATAGGGCTGTTCACAGTATGGCAAGTTGCTTTCCCCAAAGAAAGTGATCCAAGTGAGAGAGAACAAGAAAGTCCCTCTGGAGAGGGAAGCCACAGTCTTTTTATGACTTAGTCTCGGAAGTGATAGCCCATTACTTCTGCCAACTTCTGTTAATTAGATATGTCATTAACGCCAGTCTGCATTCAAGCACAGAGCATTGCACAAAGGCATGAATACCAAGAGGTGGCATCATTTGCACCTATCTTAAAGGCTACCTACCACACTCGCCAACACATAATTAATTGGACCTGGGAAATGCTAAGAACCACAGAACAACAGATGAGAAAGGAAATTATAAAGACACTGATCTGGGTGGTTTGCCACTTTTACTTTCTAAAGCTTCTCCAAAGCTTTGCTCAAAGTATTCTTGTTGCTCAGAACCTATTTAATTTTATTGGCAGTGGCTGGAAATAGAAAGCTGTGTGCAATCAAAGGGGTGAAATCCCAATAGAAGAAAATCAGTTCAACTTTATTTACTTACTGTCAAGTGATAACAGTGTCATATGCCCATCTCTTTAAAGGGTGAACCAGGTTTCGTTGGCCCTCAAGGGGAGCCAGGCTTACCAGGCTTACCGGGGACAAAGGTGAGTGGAATCTTCCCCTTCCTTTCTTTCTGAATTTTTCTGTCATAAAACTTGAGTCCATTGTGTTGAAAGAAATGGGGGATAACTTTACTATTTAGGTGACCATACATGTTTGCCTCATAAAGAATAAAAGCAGCCTATCACCCATTCTAACACTTCTAATGGGAGTCCCGTATTAAATAGAGTAACAGGAAGTTTAATGTTAGAGAGCCTTGGGCAAGACAACGGGAAGGTGGAATCTATTAGTTGTTCCAGTTGTCCCCCAAATTGCTCCTAAATTGATGTGGTGCTATTAGCTTCCTGGCCATATGGGAAAGAGGGGGGATTCTGAGGAGGGGAGATAGAACTCATTAACTCCTCCTCCTTATCGCTGATTTTAGGACAAACCTGTAAATCAAGCATTATTATTATTCCCACAACACTCCCTAGATTGCGAGGAGTGCTGATGTCATAGGATTCCTCAGTGCCTCATCCCAAAAGGGTCCATCCCGAATAGCGTTTGCAGAAAGATCCTGTAATGAAAACCATCTCCTGATCTTCCATTTGGCAGCCCTAGAGAGGGCTCTAAAAGCACAGTCTCTCTGCCGCCAAATAAAAAGTTACGTTGCTGTGGATACAGTCAGGCCTATGGTTCTCTTTTTATCTACCCAGTAAGACATTAAAATGCACAGCTCTGAGGAACTTTACTCACGACAGAGTCATGAATCAAAGGAGGGGCAAAATTAAATCAAACTACATTTTTTTTTAAACCCATAACCGCCTTTGCCTCCATGTGTACTGCATCCGCCAGAAATAAACCAGGCTGATTTCCGGGAGCCAGGGAAATGTGCTCGTGGTCTGTCCTGACAGAGGCATCCTCATTCCCGCTGCTCAAGAGAAAATAACTCTAATCCCAGTAAATGGAAACAATGCGTGGCCCAAGGGGCACTGGGTCGAATGTATGCAAAATTGCTGTTTTTTCAAGCAATTTCATTTTCACATAATGAGCTGTCAGGCTTATTAACAAAATATGAGGAATGGCTGTGTTAGCCTGAACAGAGTCACACAGAAACACACTTTCTGGAACGGAGGAGGGCGGGGTGAGGGGGGGGAACGGAGGTGGGGGAGAGCATTCTGTGTTCATGCAAGAGCCGGTGTACTTATTCAGGCTTGAGCCTCAGAGAAGGAAGGCAGCCTGGTGATAGGCTCAAAGCTCTGCCTGGTCAGTGCTTCAGTGAACCAGGCTGGGGCTAACTCATCTCTAAATGTTGGTGGCATTTGGTTTGCTAAGCAAGGAAATATAGAAGAAACACGGGCCGTAGAGAGGGGAGGCCAGCCCTGAGTGTCTCTTCTATAGTTCACCGACGTTAAGCTATTCCACAGTTTCAAAAAAGATCCAGATGCGCGGCCATAAAATCACCATTAATTACTGCGCATGAGGAGCCCAGCCTGATTTTACAGACCAGATCCTCTTATCACAGATACTGCTCTGAACTCCCAATAAAAATGAGGAATGTTCTGTACCTGTTTTGTATTTCTACAAGAAGGGATGGAGATAGGATATTCATTTTATTAGCAATATTGTGAAGTTTATTTTTTCAGCTAAATTGCCTATCATACGTGAATTCGGTATCATAACGGGAAAGTCATGATTATTTAAACATTTCCTCCAGCCAAACACTAGTTTTTTTCCCAGTTGTTTAGGTAATCTGTTTTTATTTTTTCCTTTTCTTTTTTTAAAATATATTTTATTGATTTTTCACATAAAGGAAGGGAGAGGGATCGAGAGTTAGAAACAGCAATGAGAGAGAAACATCAAAACATCATCAGCTGCCTCCTGCACACCCCCTACTGGGGATGAGCCTGCAACCAAGGTACATGCCCTTGACCTGGGACCCTTCAGTCTGCAGGCCGACACTCTATCCACTGAGCCATACCAGTTTGGCTGGTAATCTGGTTTTGTCCTACTCAAATCAGATTAAAAATATAAATTAATCTGTGTTTTACCCCCCCCCAACACAGTGAAGAGAATCATATTGAAGGAAGGTGTGTGATGACATTTAAAAATCTGTTTATGCATTGCTGTGTCCTCAGAATCTACGTCAGACCTGGGAGCAGTCTAAGGAAAGGGAGTGTTATTCTCAGTAATTTAGAATACTTGGCGTGATACTGTTTATTTGTTAATTCAACAATTTTTCTGCCAGACTTTTTTTTAGTATCAGAATGAAATCTAAATGCAGCAAAAATGGTCTCTATTTTCCTGAAGCTTACCTTCCAGTATGTGTGAGGACGGGTGGGAGGAGAGAAGGAAGTGAACAAACAAATAATGTAATTCCAGAAAGTGACAAGTAACCAGTGAGGGGCATTGCAATTTTTTAAAGTGATTTTAGGTAAAGATATATCCTCTCCATCCTATGGTATATAACAGGTAAATGATTTTCTAAGGTTTCTATTTTGCCCTGAAACAAGCTTATAGTTACTTTTTTTTAGAATTCTGCTGTAAAATATTAAGAGAAATGTCAAATACGGTACTTTTTAAGATAAAAATTCCATATATCAACAGAAGTGCTTCAGTCTCTAATCCCTGGGGAAGCTCTCGGAGCATCTTCTCTGTCCGCTGCATCCCTCAAGGGCCTGCCTTTCTCCCACCTTTTCCACTGTCCCACTCTTGTTGGTTCATGCTGAGCAGCCTCCTGAGTCTTGTTTCATGCTTGCACTACTCTATCCCACCTCGCCTGCAAAACCGTAACAGCTTCCCATGGAGGGACTGATACAGATAAGGGTCTCGCAATTTAAAGCCCTGTGTCACCCAGCTAACACCAGACCGAATTCACGACCTGTTTGAGAACTGAATGCTGCCCATCATGCGGGAAGCCAGACAGTCTACTGTGCTCAGGGTGTATGAAACGGCAGCATCTTCCTGGAGAGTGACTTGGGAAACTTCTAATATGTTCATACTTTCTGACACAGCAATTCCCCAACTACACATTTTTCCTTCGAAAATGACCAGAGATGTTGGAAGGATCACATACAAAAATATCTCTACAGAAGTTGAAGATTGAGCACAGTTTTAAATTATATAACTCTTCCTTTTAAAAGCTTTGTGACTTTGAGAAAGTTACTTACCCTCTCTGAGCTTCAGTTGCCTCGTCTGTAAGACTGTGAATATTAACACCTTTCTCATCTGCCCTGTGGGTTACATAGGATAATGCATGTAAAGTGTTTCGTGCAGTTCCTGCACTCACTAAGGGCATAGTCATAAGCAGCGGTACTTACAAAATACAACCTACTCATCCTTCAGGACATGACTCGGGTCTCACCCTCAGGGGGCCAGTTTGGACCATTAAAGACCTCAGGGGTTTCTTCTTCTCTCATATATGGCCTTATGCTACTCCTGGATTCTTAACTGTTTTGGTACGTGAACCCTGTCTAAGTAGGTCACTATCTCCTTGGGGGCAGTGGCCACATTCATACTTCTCAGAGCTGTGGAGAAAGTGAAGCAGTAGTACCTATGTGCCGTGTACTACATTTATAAGTTATGAGGTCAGTGCTATAATTTTCCGTATTTTACAGAGGAAACTGGGGCTTTGGGGACTTAACGAACTTGCCTCAAAACCCAGAACTGATAAATAACAGACCCGGGATGTGGGATTCCAAGAAGCCTGGCCACTATAAGTGATGAGTTATGGCCATTACAAAGCCTCAACCACTTTGCCATGCTGCATCCTGGCGGTACTGAGAAAGTGGCCACAGAACGGAAATTATGTCTATTTCTGACTTGAGGTATCATGATGGCCTTTATCAGGTTCCTTTAAAGGTCTTCCGTTTACTAACGTAGGTGTCTGACAGGCAGTTTACCAATTCATGTCCTTATCTATCAAACAGAAGTGATAATACAGTGGTTGAACAATCATTTGATTGAATTAGGTAATTCACGCTGCGATTAATACAGTGCTAGATGCATGATAAATAAATGGCAATTATATGCTTTCTTTAATTTTATTCAATTTATTAATCCACAGGTACCAGCTGGGGGTAGGAGGAGAGAGAGGAGGGTTGCCATTTACTGTTTTGCATTTTGTGACAGGGTGAGCGAGGGGAGGCGGGGCCTCCTGGAAGAGGTGAGCGAGGAGAGCCTGGAACTCCTGGACCAAAGGTCAGTTATTCTCACGTTGGAAAATAACATCGTTTGGTTTGGACATGTGTGCCTCTTGATTTTGAACATAAAACTAAAATTTAAAACTCTGCAACAAATATTAATTTATTGAAATGCACCAATAATTTATTGAAATACACACCAACTGGTTCTTTAAAAAATGAATTTTACAATTTAACTTTCCTAATTTTCTCTCTTTTCGATGAACAAACGTAATAACACATCCAAATGGAAAGGGGGAATTACTGTCATTAACACATTATCACTCAGTGGGTATTGAAACATCTGAGAACATGTTGATATGTGTGGTATTTAGTTTTGATGGTATCTTGATGATAACACCTTGAAATTTATTTGACTGTTCAATCTTTATTCCTCTAAACTTCCTGCAAACTAATATGGTAACACTTTATTTTAATAGCCCATCCTAGATACACAGGAAATGATTTACTCTTTGATGAAAAGGAAATTTATGCAAACACCGCTGAGACTAATGAGAATCATTCACAGAGCTCTTCCCAGCCACTGGTGGGAGGGCAGTCTTCAGTTGTAGTGGAATGCAGGTTGACAGGGAAACCAGGGAGTGAACCAGCAATACTGTGATGATACTTATGTTTGTGTTTCAATAGCCAGCATTACATAGAGCCATATATTATGGCAGTTAAAATGAAGTGTTTCCATTTTTATGTCACTGATCATTCCTTTTCTCTGTTCTTATATACCCTGTCTCTTTTCTCTTTTTCATCTTCATATTCTCCTGTAATAGGGGAAACAAGGTGAATCAGGAACTAGAGGCCCAAAGGGGTCAAAGGTCAGTAACCAGACAATCATTTTAATGTTACATGAGGCCTTCAAGGGCTGTGCTTTTAGCCTCTTCCACAGAGAATCATGTTTTAAATCAAAGTCTTCCAATAATTTCATCCCTATGATGATATTTCAGAACAATTGGTTTGTTTCATCTTGTTCGTTTTTGTGTGTTCCTGTGTTTATGGCTTTTCTTTAAGGGAAGTTTTATTTCCTGTTTCATAGAATAGTTTCTTTGGAAAAAATTAAGTACTGTACCTAATTTAACTTATGTATAGTATAATCTTATTTTTCATTTCCTGGCTAGCTTTGTGATAAATATTCCAATTATACTTTGCTTTTGAAAAAAATCCTCACTGGAGGGTATGGCTAGAGAAAGGAGAGGAGAGGAGAGAGGGGAATATTGATGTGAGAGAGAAACATAGCTCAGTTGCTCCTCTATGCACCCTTACCAGGGATTGAACCTGCAGCCTAGATGTGCACCCTGATGGGGAAAATCAAACCCACAACTTTTTGATGTATAGATGACACCCCAAACAATTTAGCCACTCGGCAGGGCTACTGTGCTTTTAAGTTAGTTGACTTAAAATTTCACCACCGATTGAAATTCTTTTCTGTACCATGTTCTTTATAATATTTGCCTTTATCTACACATTGTTAGCAGAATCATGTTATTTAAAATGTTATTAGCTAATAATATGGAAAAATGGTGAGGAAATAAAGAAAACAGAGCAGAAATTATTCTCTATTCTATCAATGTGGTTATTATGGGTCAATGTGGATGGATAAAAATTATAATCCCTCTTCTTGTTTCTCTTCATTGATCCTTACCCAGTTTGAGGAATATATAGAAAGCTATATCAAAATGCTTTGCATTCCGTTTAGACAAAGGTCTCTATAAATTTCAAGTTGTTTTAAAGAACCTTCCAATCTACACAGGTTCGAATCTCTTCTCCAACGTTTCTGTTTAGACTTCTGAGAATTTGAGTGTTCTCAGAGTGATGTGGATGCAGTTTGAGACTTGGACTATTCCTTGTGTCTCTGCAGGTGGGGTAATAACACCATAAGTGAAACGTCAGAGGATTTTCATTTAGCATTTTAAAAAAACACGAGAGCTGAGTTTGCCCTGCCCCTGACCTTCAGCCCTGCCCACCAGTCCCAGCTAGCTGCTGTCCACTTCAGCACCTTCTGTGTTAAAACGCCTGTACCCACAGGAAAACTCTTCCTCAAATCTCCATCATCAGAGGAAGGCCTAGCTGGTGACCTTTCCCTTCAGATTCTCCCAGAATGAGCTCTCCATTCCTTCCCTGTCTCGATTATTTACACATTACCTCTCAGAGGTAAGAAAATCAAAGTAGTTGGCTCTTTTTACCTTTGCCCCAGTTTTCATATAAAGGCAAAAACATAGCTCAGTCTGAGGGGTAGCATTGTACATTGGGTGTCATGGAAACCACTAGCTTTGCTTTTGAAGATCCCTAGTGAAAGAGCTAACACATACATCATTGTTCCAAGGTTCTCTCTTATCTGAAAGGGGAATTTTAATTCACTGCAAGATGTATCCTAAAGAAGCTTTTGCCACGTAGGTGGTTATTGTTCTTCTAGTTGTGATTTTGTACTTCAAAAGTTTGTAATAAGGGTGCTGCTGTATGGTATTAAATACATCCTTAGATCTGAGATATTTCTAGACTGTTGGCCCTCCTATTAATTAGGTTTTTTTCTCTTTTCACTGGTGAAAGGGTGACCGTGGAGACAAAGGAGACTCTGGAGCCCTGGGACCAAGGGTGAGTGTGTCTCTCCTCCCAGCTTTTGCCTCATGTGCCCCCACAAGCCCAGAATTAAAGTATGGATCTATGTGGCTTTTCACAAGGAACCTCAACTAATAATGCCCAATAATAGCACCGGAGGTAGACTAATGTAATTATTATTGATACTCCCTTTCATATTATTTTCAACTTCACTCACAAGTAGCAATGAATGTATAGAGTCTAACATAAAATGAGCTCAAGAGAAAAAGATCTAAAGAATTCTCTTGATCTACTATCCCTCTGCTAAACAAGCAGTAGCAAATCCATAGTCATCCAGCTAGTAGAATTTTCCATTTTTCTCAAAAAAAAAAAAAGCAACCACCCATATTTTCAGAGCCTTTTGTTAAAACACAGGCAAGGAATTAGGGCATAACTAATGGAAAGTCAGTGGCAGAGCCAATGAGTATATTAAAGATATATGTCTTCTTTGCATTCCCTCGTTGGTTTTATTTCAATAGAACTCTATTCCTGTTGGGAAAACCAGGAGTTTCCTAAGAACAGTGTTCTATCTTCTTAAAGAATAAGGAAGCAATCTTTGAGTTGTAAATGACTAGAAAAGGTTAGGGTTGCTTTAATAAATATGGATAAAGCCAGTGAATGATTACAAGTTAAATCAGATTCGCCTACATTTTATAATTTTCAGAAGACAGTTTCAGAGATTGACTCATACCTATTTTTTATTCATATTTCATATCTTTAACATGCACAGACAAGGCAGTAAGAAATGGTTCACCTTCTATGAAATCAGGACAAAATTGAAACATGACTATGTATCCTAAAGTGCGGTTGTGCCTCAGCCGGGAATTGATGGTCAAAGAGCTGCAAGTTACTAATTCTGTTTTTGCCAAAGTCCCTTCTGTATCCTAGCCTAAGCCACATGATTTCCTGTTGGTTGGTTTTTTTCATAGGGTCCACCTGGTCAGAAAGGGGATCAAGGAGCCACAGAGATCATAGACTATAATGGCAACCTCCATGAAGCCTTGCAGGCAAGTGATTGCTCCCTGCCACAGACAGTGACACTGATGAGCATAAATATCAGCTTCCACCCACCTCCCCCCCAGGGATTCCAGAGGGCACCACTGCTCACACCACACCCTCTTTCTATCTGAACCCATCCCCTTCTGCTTGCCCCAGGTTATCCTCTTTTTTCTTAGCATTTTCATTCTTCCCTTTCCTTTGTACTTCAGAGATGTGTAAGCTCACCTGGTTTAAACCTTGTTTATTTCACCAATCTTTGCCTCCTTGCTTGAAAAGCAAGCCAAGCAAAGCAATGAAAAGCCCTGTGGTCCTGGAGTTGAAGATGCCTGGGTTCAAATCTCAGCCCTTTTCCTTTCTAAATGCATGACCTAAGCTTCAGTTCTCTCTAAAATGAGGACAATTGTAGTATCTACCTGACAGGGTTGTTGTGAGCTGCAAATGGCTAAATGCCTGGCATTGCATAAGTCCTCTGTGGGTGTTTCTTATTACTGCTGCCATTCAATTCTTTCTCTTCCATTAAGTGAAAACCATAGACTGTGTGGCATGTCTCCATCACTTTGTATCCTTTTCATCCTTTTCACGCTTAGACTCCTGTATTCTAGCCTCTATCACCAGTAACTTCTATAAAGGTCACCAATAACCTTTAGGTCAAACACATTATACTTATCACCCTTGACTTTTCTGTGATATTCATACTAAACCACCTTCCTTTTCTGAAACTTTTTCTTCCTGATTTCTCTGTGATCCTCTACTCCCATTTCTTCTAGTTTTTGTCTTTGAAGGATCCACTCTATTTTTGTATTTCCAGTTTCTCTGTCCATTCCCTATTTTTGGTCTCCTCAAGACTCATCTTTTCTTGGCACATCACTCCATGTTCTCCTGTGTTATGGCTAATTCCAAATCTTTCATGCCGTGTCTGATCTGCATATACTCCCAGCTGCCTAGGAATGTTTCCTCCATGAATGCACAATTGATTATCAACTTCCTCAAGACACAAAGTTAAACTGGTTACCTTTCCCACCTACCAAGTGATTCCCTTTCTTAACTTACCAGTTTCTGTTAATGATACCACAAGTCTTTGAATTTCTTGATAGAAACTTTAGAGTTATTCTTTAACTCTTCTTAGCCCTTCATCCATTATACCTTACCAGATGCTACTGTTTCTTTCTTTCAAACTATCTGTTCAGGTTGCCCCATTCTACCCATTCCCAACCAAGTCTACATCCTGTTTATTTCAAGTCTAACACTGCAACAAGCCCTCAGCCAACTCCTCTGCCCTAGGGCCTCCTTACTCTTCTGATCCATCCTGTACATCACTTCAGGGTTAATTTTCATAATTTTTACTATTTTGATGGTTTCAATCTTCTCAGAAATCTAAATGGACCCCCTTGCCTAGTCTATCCAACTCAAACTTCTCTACCTGACTTTTAAGGCTCTGTATTCCTCTGTTTCCTATACAGAATTTTCTATTTTTCCAGAACACATTTTCCCCTGGAGTGGTCCTATTGATCCTATTCATAAAAATCCTCCACTTTTTGCCTAGTTCATCCCATTCTTCTTTTATTTCTTTTATCCAAGTCCTCTCCAACAATGCACTGCTGCCACCCAGATGAGATCCTCCTTTGTTAAACATTAGTGGTCAGGGCCCAGTAGTTTAATATTTAATTATTCTTTAAGTAACATAAGTTATTTAATATTGCTGTGTACCTGACTGGAAGTTACTTGGTGATGGGAAATCTGTCTTGTGCTTACTCTGTATCCCCCAACATGCCTGACACAGGTCTGGGCATAAATGTTAAATAAAGTCATTGGGTGAATGAGTGAGTATACTTATCTCATATGTACAATCCATTTATTTGCTTGAAAGACTCAACAGTTGTCTTAAATATTTGCTATTTGCTATTTGTTTGGGGTTTGTTTCCTATCCTTGTGACTTCACTGACATTCTCTAATTATTGTAGGCCTTCATTCCTATGAATCTTTCACTACAACTACCATTTTTACAGAATCTGTGTTCAGCTCAGCCTACTTTTTCCATTCTTTTCATTGGTATGTGGAAAGAAAAAGAGAAGCAGCACAAGAAGTTTAGCTAGGTGCACCTGCTATGTTTTCAAAGTTCTTATAAAATATAGAGACACTTTTTAAACTTAATTTATTAACAATTTTGTAAATTTCCCTTATACTGCTTCCCATGGCACCATAATTCTTACTACAATCTTTAAGAGATATCCATTGTCTTACCTTCTAAGAACTGTTCCAATATTGTTGGCCATTTTTATTTTTAAAAAATTATAAAAGAGGACTTTTAAAGCATCTTGTGCATGAACAGGGCCTGGAATGGAGCAATTCCTATCTCAAGAAATTCAAAGACTTATGGTATCATTAACAGAAACTGACTAGTTAAGAAAGAGAATTATTTAACCTAAAACTGAAATCCCTGTTTTGATCTTCCCTCTATTACTAATTAGCTAAGTCATTTTAGAGAAATCAATGTATCTTTATTGCATTGATTGCATTTGGAAAATGAGGATTTGATTAAATAGATTTTTTCTAAGAGTCTTTAGATTCTAACATTATACGTAGGATTATTTTCTGAGCTCCTGAACCCTTTCTGCTGGTGTGCCTGAACACACTGTATGTTATTAAAATTGTGACACCTGCATCTTGATATGAAAGAATATCTGTGCTCAGTTTCTTCTTCTCAGCATGAGCTCTATATGACTGTAAACAAGTCAATATTCATCATAATCAACTGGTTCATATTTATATCTCAACCTCTAAAGATTTATTATTCTTATGGGCTTTTAGGGCAACTGTATGTTATGCTTACAAATAGTTTATAGTGACATTGTTTTTTACTTCAAAACTATTTATTTGTTTTCTTAATTATACACTCTAGTGGATAAGAGTCCCTTAAAAAATGAACTAAACTAAATAGCCATTAGACTGAAAGGAACTAATGGACATTTATTCTTCTAATTCTCTACCTAGTGATGGATTTTCACCATTTTGTTTCATTTTACTATTGCCTCCTCTAAAAATTCTGCAAAAAAAAAAGTTTATGGTAATTAGATAAATATGAGTATTTTACAGTTATAAAAATATCACATTATAAATATTTTACTGTTGCCTCAATTGAAATTTGTTGCCTCAACTGAAATGTGTTATTTATGTGAACATTTGCCATAAGCCATTTACTTTTATTTAAGGTGGTTGCATTTCCACAATTTGCAATAAAATTTCCCCATTTCCTACTCAAACTTTTAAAAGTCCTCAGCAACGTTCAAACAAAACCTGTTCACTGGTGTAAATCATGGGTGATGTTAACTGTGTATCTTTGTCAGAAAGGAAAGGAAATAACCTCTAGTTCTAAAGTGATGTGCATAAGTATCTCAGGGAATAAATCACTAAGCAGCCTGCCAGCCTTCAACCAATTCAGTCATTCTAGCTCGTGTTTCCCATTTCCCATCATGCCTCATGAGAGAATGGTATGCCTTTCTTCTTCTCTACCAATAACACTCTGACTTTCAAGTCCTAACTGAACTTCAAGTGAGCATCCTGCTGAGCACGTGTACCCAGATACAAGAAGTCCGACATGAGCAAACATCTTCAGGACGTTGCTGTGTGTCCGCACACTGGTGCTTCAGGGTGGCAGTAAAAACTCTGCTTTCAAGAACTTAGCTTAGTGTTTTGTCATTTGTTCTTCTATGAACTGGATGGAATATGCCCTTTCCTATATAACTTTAGGGTCTCACAAATACAGTTATTTAACAAGATCATTTAAACCCCGTATGTTAGATCAGTTATCATTAATAATACTCTTTTATTATGCAGCACATTATAAAACATGCTGTTATCTTTAAATTTATAAAAGAACTAGTTTTGTGTTTAGATAAAAATGAATTATATGTGGCACCTGTTGGAAAACCTTCGAGGGTTCAATTTTTAAGTTCATTTCCTTTTCTAAGGCCTTGTCACTCTGTTTCCTAGTTAAAATTGCAACGTGTAATTGGAAGGCAATGATAAGAAAGTATTTTTACTCTATAATATTCTAGCAGATGTTTTTAAATGACTAACTTACCTATAGAAACGAAGTAGCTTTCTCATAATCCTAAATTTGACTCTTGCTTTAGATGAATCCCGTGTGAATCCCATGTGAACAAAGTAACTGGTATCGGTTTTTGCATTCCAGGCTAGGGCACATACTTGGGTTGCAGGCTCCTCCCCACTGCAGAAGGCAACCAGTCAATGTGTTTCTCTCATATCAATATTTCTCTCTGTCTTTCCCTCTCTCTTCTACTCTCTCTCTAAAGATCAATGGGAAAATATACTCGGGTGAGGATTTAAAAAAAAAAAAGTACTGGTTGATTTTCTCCTACTATGTTTTCTCTGAAGCTGTAATGACCATAACAGATTTTATGATAGAATACAAACTTGAATATTTATACACATGCATAAATGTGTTTTCTAAAGAATAATGACACTAAAGCCACAAGTGATTGAGGTATGACAGATAATGTTAAGATTATTTTTTCACCACAATAATAAAAAACAGCAACAACCACTTACATCAGAAATTGGAATGGAGTATTAGTGGAAAACAGGAATGGTGCTAAGCTGGTATTCACAAGTTTACGTGCAATGGATAATGTTTCCCTATGGGATTGGAGTACCCAAGAAGAACATTCGCCCTGCTGTGGTTGCATAAATTGGCTATCGTCCTATACAACATTTAGCACAAAACATAAATTAGAAAAGATTCACTCAAAAATGATCCTAGATTAGGGGTCAAGTGTTTTAGAGGCTTATACTTTCAGAGAACACGTTTTGTCACATAGCTCTAGCACTTTCCATTTAGAAATTAGATGAATCCCATGTCAGCTTCTCTCTTTACTGGTAAACATGGCACAAACTAAAAGAGAAAAAATTACCACTTACACAAGTAGATTTTTCAAGTTTTCTCTAGTTGAAGTGCTGTCGAAGATCTAGAGATCATATGAATGATGAAGTGTCTCAAGTCACAGTTAACTGACAAACCTCTAGTGTGTAGTATTTTACTACATAATTTTTAAACATCAGGTGAATTAGCCCTGGCAGGTTAGCTTAGTGAATTAGGTTGTGGATTCCATCTCCATTCAGGGCACATGTAGGAGGCAACCAATGAGTACATAAATAAGTGGAACAACAAATGCATCTTTCTCTCTCACTCTCTTCCTCTTTCTCTATAAAATCAATAATTTTTTTTTAAAAAATAAGTAAAATGATAAAATCAGGTGAATTAAAATTTAGTATTTTTTCCCTTTATCCACAGATTTTTTTTAAATAAGATTCTAAAAATAATGTTTAAAGGAATCTTTATAATATGTTAGCATTCTATTCATTTGAAGATGGGATTATATGCTCCCAGATTCTTGTCAATTCCTTACGAGTTATCAGTCTTGCCAAAACATTGATTATTTTAGAAATGTATTACTGTATTTGGCACACAAAATAGGTAACTCTGTCTTTATTGATGCATTTTCCCAACAGAGGATTACCACCTTAACTGTCACGGTAACTCCTATTGCATGATGTCTGTGGTGTGTGGCTTTGTATTTGATGTTGATGCATGCTGCTCATAATGGTACTAATGTAGCAATTGTTTTTATATGAGATTTATTTTTTCTTATATACATAACCTTTTTCACATTTTCCCCAGTTTAACCACTTTGTCTGTTTAGTGGAAAAGTCAAGAGAAAAAAAAGAGTTTATTTTTCTTAAAAGTCTTTGGCCTTATCTTAATTACATAGTTTGTTTTTTAGTGTTTGGGAAAGCAAAGCCTTTTGGGTGGGAGGGGAGGAATGTGTCTAGAGGCACAGATAATATTAATAAGCTAATTCAACCCAAGAAGATGAATGTGAGGCAATAGCAATTTTACATTACCTTGCAGTTCAACTCAAAAGCATCTTCAGTATTATTATGGTCTACATGTTTATTGATGTTTTTGCATATAAGTAGGTCTGCAACTGGTGAAATTTTCATCCTTGCAAATCAATATTAGGAAATATTTGATTGCGTTAGAAATTAAGAAAGTGTGTAGTATACTTACTAAAGTATAAAGTTTAATACATAGACTTGGCTCTCTTTTATAACTTTATCTTTTCTGGATTTAGGGTCCCCCTGGACCACCTGGACCTCAAGGACTACAAGGGCCAAAGGTTATTCTTTATTTTACTTATTTCTATTTACCACATGTGGTGCAGAGAATCTTATATTAAATATTTGTATCTTTGAAAATCAATCTTACAAAATGCTGGAGAGCTGAGATCAGCAATATTGCTTAAAGGAGGTAAAAATAGAAATTGAGGAAAAAGGGATCAGAAAAAAAGGAAATTAGGAAATAAGGGAAATAAATAGGAATGGCATTCAATTTAGAAGGAGGACATTAAGGAAAAGAGAGACTATTAAATAAGGGAAAAGCAAGTTTTATATAAATTATAAATGTAAAGAAACACTAAATGTGATGTATGAAGAAAGGAAAGTATTTAAATAAATCAATTGAAGGAAAATCTACTTGGACACTAAAAAAGGTCCTTCCCTCCAATTATCCTATATAATAAAGAGGTAATATGCAAATTGACCCTCATGCCCTCACAAGATGGCTGCCTACAACCAGGCCGCCAGTGTGGTTAGTGAGGGACAACCAAATGACTGAACAGCAGGCTGCGTGAGGCAACCAGACTGGGGAGGGGGGGA
>PVJC01038086.1:0-16915 GCA_004026665.1 Murina feae
CAGATACTGAAATCATCAGAGATGAGTGACGGACCACAGCCAGCAGGGCTAGTACAGTCTAAGAACAAATCTGTCCCTTTATTGTCTTACATCTCCTGGAGAATGACATGGAGGGGTGTCCATCATGTGCTGCAGGCCTCATAGGTGGTCACGAGTTCAGGACAGGAAAGGACTGTGCAGAGATCCCTGCTCTGTGCCACTAGAGGGGCTGAGGGTGAGAATGATGATGATAGGAATGACACTGAGTCCTCAGGAGAACCTGTAATCTAGGCAGAGGTCTCCCACTTTTCAAGGTGAGAATGGGTCAGGGATGCCAGACCCAGGCATAAGCTCACACACAGCGAGTAAACTTTGTAGCTGGGAGCCTTGCAGAATCAGAGCATGCTGGAGTTGGGGTGGCACTGGTATCAGCTTACTTGGGTCAGATGTCCAGGGTCAGATGTGGTGGGGGAATGGGGTGAGGTGAGCATGACTTAAATGACCCTGTCCTCCATTCAAGGGGGTATAGTCCTTCAGTCTTGAACTCTGATACTTAATATCCAAGGATCCAAGAAGAGGCTGCAGAAGAAGGGGAGTGAGCCTGTCTGGGGAACACTTTAGGGTCAGAGGAAAAGGGGCTCTGTGCTCCCAGCTGGAGGCCTCCAAGTCAGGAGAGATAGGCCTTCCTAGTCCAACCCCAACTCCTGTGCCCACGGAACCTGAAACCCTGCCAGAAGAGATTAAGGGGAGAGCTTGGAAGAGGTCAGTGCAGGATGCATATGGGGTTGAGGTTGGGGTTGGCCCAGGACCACTGATCACGTGATTTGCCGAAAGGAGGTCATGGGGGTGATTATGAGGAGTCTTTGATAGTGAAAGAAGGGACAATTGAACGGACTGCCAAGGGTTCTGGGCTGCTCCACATGGGAACCCTGGAATGGTCAGGAGGCTGAGGGTGCGAGGTTTTCTGGGAAGGTTTGTGTGTCATCTGAGGCTCATCCCACCCTCCCCCTGTTTGCCCTTCCTTGGCAAGTTTCTGACTGAGCTGTAGATGTGGACACTAGGATGGAGGACTATCTGGAGGTGGGTGACTTAGGGCCTCACCAAGATTGATGTTTGGGGACAGAGAGCCCCTGTATGGATCCTTCAGTTCTCATCACAGCTACCCTTGAGACCTGGTACAACATAGCCATCATAGTGATCTATCTCCTTCCTCTGCAGCCCAGAGCCTGGCCTAGATCCAAGTCCCGTCTTTCTCTCTTTTGGCACCCTCCTGGAACTGGTGGTAGTGCAACATGATAAAGGTGGGCATAGGGGGTAGTCCTGGTCAGGGCGCTCTTTCCCATGAACTTAGGGCAGGGGAGTGACAACCAGAGAATCCCTGGCCAGCACACTCCTGGGCTCTATCCCCTGCATCTTCCATTTATGAGGAGAGTTTGATAACAGAATGGGGAGAACCCTCTAGTTGGTGGCTGGTGGTAGGGTGTGGCATCCAGGGTAATCTCGTACAGGAAGGGCTGTCTATGCCCATTACTGAGCACAGGTAACGCCAGGATGGAATTAGAGGGAAGCAGGGTGCCCATGGGTGCATGAGCCACTAAAACTTCCAGGAAATCTCCACTAATGAAGCAAAGAAAAAAAAAGCCTCCATTATTCTGTGAGCAACAAACCAAACTGGGTTGGGGGTCTCAGACAATTTGCTCATACGATTGCACAAATAGACAGAAACTCCTGGATTGGAGAGACCTCCCCTGAGTGTGCCCAGATTGGAGAGGGTGCAGGTCAGGCTGAGGAACCCACCCTCAGTGCATGAATCTTCGTGCACTGGGCCCCTCGTCTAAGATAAATGTACCACATGTGCTCCTTTGTTTTCTTTTTAGGATTTTATAGTTTGGGCTCTTCAATTAGGTTTGCTTTCCCAAAGGTGGCACTAGAGCTCACATAGGTGGGTGCTCCTTGGCCTGAATACTAGGGCCAGCTTTTCTCCTGAGCACCTAGCCCTCTGCCTGCCTCAGACTTGCTGCAACTCCTGGGAAGGACTCAGAAGGCACTGGCACAGGTGGCTGTTTGGGAGAGGCCTGTAGGGCACTGGGGGTGCCTGTGCCCATCAGGGATCCATGGCAATGTGGCCAGTGATGCAGCTAGTAGGAACCGCATCCTCTGTAGACCCTTCCATGGGCCTACCAGCTGCTTGCTCTCCCAGCCTCTTCTTGACCTAGTCATGCTGCTCACCCCTCAGACCTCAGGGTGGCACAAAAGAGACATCAGCTTTTTTGGTGGAGACGTGCACAGCTGGGAAAGCAAAACTCTTCTTGTTATTTTTATTGTTGTTATTGCTAAAACTGTGTGCTCTCAGCTTCCCCCTAGGAACCTGGACGCCCTCCAAGCCTCTGTAGTTCATGGGTGATTGTCTAAGACAGTGTTTCCAGGACTCCAGCCCAGGGCTGAGTGGGGCTGGACCTGGTTCAGAGGCATTGCAAGGTCCACAGACAGGCCTGAGCCCAGGTCTGTCTGCCTGTTACCCTGGGAGGGAGCTGGATCCTACAGCTCCCATGACGTGCTCGGTGTCCCTGCATGGATGCAGAATTGTTTTTGTTCTCAGTGAATGACTGCTGGGGGTTAAAGGGACAAAACTAAGGCCTGTCTTATGACACCATGGTCCTCTGAAGCTTTACCTTTGATACACTACGCTTCTAAGTATAAACCGCTGTTTATGAACCCCCGAATATACATCACTGATTTGTTTTCCCTCTTGAACAATCATCACGCTTTTAGTGTGCTCACATTGCAATGAGAGCTAAGGACAGAGTAAAGGTCATTTCATGAAACAGGAGACTGTGCTAAGGTAAAGAAAATATGCTCACTACATGTGCCTGACAAAGACTTGTATGCATCTCATGTACAGAATTGCAACCAACAACACACGTGAGAAATGGCCGGTACAGTTGAACACTTTGTGAGGGTGGTATGAAGTGGAAAATTAACACAGGAATTGTGAGATAGGTCTTTTTACACACTAGAGGGAGTAAGAGTCAAAGAACTCATTTTAAGGATTTGAACTTGATTCTGACAGAAAGAAAGTCATTGAAGGATTGACAGCAGAAGTGGAAATGATTCTGAAAATAAATCATTTCTGTAAAATTTGAGAGGCCCAGAGCAGGTTTCTAAAAACACCAGCACAGCTCTGGCTGGTGTGCCCTCAGCTGGTTGGGCATCGTCCCTTGCACTGAGAGGTGGCTGGTTTGATTCCCAAGTCAGGGCACACACCCAGATTGTGGCTCAATCCCCATACACTCATCTCCCCTTCTCTCTCTCTAAAAAATCAATAAACTATTAAAATAAGTAAAAATACCAGTGCAGCAATGGAAGTCAATGGAGCACCAGTGGCAGAATATTTATGTGTAGCTATTTTCACCTGGTTTGATCAGGTTGCTTACCTAATACTTCTTGCTGTTCTCAGCCTATCAGTAACAAATGTGGCTGGACCAGCCCTTGTGTTTCTTCTTGTGATTGCAAGATGATTTTTGAGCAAAAGCCATTGGGAAACTTGTATGTGGCGAAGACATATTACTATGGACCTGGAAATTACACAGCACACCCAGGGCCACACAGCAAGGTCTTTGGGGAGGTAAGGGGTGAGTGAGGAGAGAAAGGAGAAAGGGAAGAACTAGAGGAAAAGTTAAAGTTAGGTAAGAAATGGAAGGTAGAAGACTAAAAGAAGGAAAAGTAAAATTTAAAGATACGGTAAAAGGAACTTGAATGGAGTAAAACATTTAATACAAACAATGAAAATCTTTAATAGCTGAAACAATGTAGAAATTTGTGACTTTTTGAAGGACATTAAAATAGATGTGTTTCTTCAACTATGTAAGAATGAGATTTTAAAGCGAAGAAAAACATAAACATAAGGGCAGGGCATTGTAAGAACCCCCCCCCCCCAAAAAAAAAAGAAAATGGACAGAAGATGTTGCATACAGTAGAAATAGGAATAAATATAAAATAGTGGAGAGCAAGACAATTCACACTTCTAAAACTATGCTGAGAAAGGAATAAAGCAAAATAGACCTGTATAGGAAGAAGAAAAAAATAACATGTGTGGGGATGAAGGAGGGTGCAAAGGAGATATTTGTGTGTCTGTGTCTTGCTGCATTCATCTTCTGGTGCATATGTCTAATTAGTCCAGCTGTATGTGCCTCTGAATGGAGTGTCTTGCCACAATGCAATTTGATGGCCATGGATGGGATTTTTTCTACAAATACTATTTGTTTCAGAAAATATTACCCCACGTTTAGGTGACCCCTAACCTGCTTGCCTTTCCAGGTACATAATCTAGACAAACTTCTTTATTCCCATCACCAATGCTTCAATATATTCACAATTTATATCTTAAGTACAATTTCTTCATCTTTATAATAAAGAAATTGGACTGTATATTATTTTCCTTTTTCAAAATTATAATAGGTTCTTTCATTATCAAAATAATTCATAGTTATAGGTAGAAAAGAGAAAGTTTAAAATAAGTAAAAATCATGTACATACTAAATTTAAAATAATTATATATAACTTTATTCATCTTTTCAGATAGTGTAAACATATATAAATATGCATATCCACAATTTGAAAGCATGTTATATTTCTGTTTGACATTGTAATGTATTTCTAATATTAAAAATATGTCTTCTTGGCCATTGTGCTGTGTGGTTAGAGCATCAGCCTGAGCAGTAGAGGGTCTTGGGTTCGATAGGCAGTCAAAGGCACATACCTGGGATGCAGGTTAGATACTGACCCATAGGGATGTGTGCAGAAGGTAAGCAATGGCTGTATCTCTTTCACATGGATGTATCTCTCTCTCTCTCTGTCTCTCCTCTCCATCACTCTTTCACTTCCATTCTCTCTAAAAATCAATTGAGAGTAGAGAGAACCAAGATGGCAGCATAGGTGAACACCGGAATTACTGTTGGGCACTACTATTACAAAACCACAACAAAAAGATAAAATGGACCCCACCCTGACCCACAGGAAGGCTGGCAGAGTGGAAATTCTACAACTAGAAACAAACTGAAATGCAGAGGAGGTGCGGAAATAAAGTGCAGAGGTACAGAGGTGCGCGCGAAGGGGCTTGTGGAAAGGGCTGGCAGCATTTCGTACCAGACAGAGGCACAAGCTCCCAATGTCTCTGAACTCCAGTTCCAGGCGAGTTTCTGGGGACTCAGAATCATACGAGGAGGAGCTGGACTGTCTAGCACCTGTTTGGCGCCAGAGAAACTCCAGAGTGGGAGAAACTCCAGAGCAGCTTGAGACCTGGTGCCTCTTAAGGCAGGGCTGAGAATCGGCCACAGCTGGTTGCTCTGCCCTGTAGACTCCTGGAGACCCTGCCACACCCAAGCTGCGCGCAGAGGCTTTTGCATATAAAAGGATGGGAATCCCCAGGCAGAAGCTAAAATAGCAACTCCTTGGAGAAACAAGAGCCAGCATAGTCAGTGGTGAGAGAGGGACCACCCAGTCTACAACTCCTCAGGCTCATAAGGGACACACTCAGGGGGCAGACTTAGTGGGCACAAAAGCCCCGCTGAAGCAATTCTTGTCCCATAAGGGTGTCTCCAACATAGAAGTTCTCCCACCATAGACACAGCTGATTAATGCCACTCTGTCAACACAGGGAAGCAGCCAAAATGCTGAGACAAAGAAACAAATGACAGAAATGGAGAAAAGCCAATGACTGGATATAGAGTTCAAAACCACAGTTATAAGGCTTTTCAAGTATATTCTAGAGACTGCCGATAAATTTAGTGAGACCCTCGAGCATATGAAAAAGGACCAGCAAGAAATTAAGCATACACTGACTGAAATAAAAAATAATATATAGAGATCCAACAGCAGACAAGAGGATCGCAAGAATCAAGTCAAAGATATGAAATCTGAAGAAACAAAACCCAGCTGGAAAAGCCAAAAGAAAAAAGAATTTAAAAATAAGAAAATACTGTAAGGAGTCTCTGGGACAACTTCAAGCATACCAACATCAGAATTATAGGGGTTCCAGAAGAAGAGAGAGAGCAAGATATAGAAAAGACATTTGAAGAAATAATGACAGAAAACTTCCCCTACCTGGTGAAAGAAATGGACTTGCAAGTCCAGGAAGCGCAGAGAATTCCAAACAAAAGGAACCCAAGGAGGACCACACCAAGACACATCATAATTAAAATGCCAAGGCAAAAGACAAGGAGAGAATCTTAAAAGCAGCAAGAGAAAAGCAGTCAGTTACCTACAAGGGAGCACCCATACGACCCTTAGGTCATTTTCAACAGAAACTTTGCAGTCCAGAAGGGAATGGTAAGAAATATTCAAAATGATGAATAGCAAGAACCTACAACCAAGATTACTTTACCCAGCAAAGCTATCATTCAGAATTGAAGGTCAGACAAAGAGCTTCACAGACAAGAAAAAGCTAAAAGAGTTCATCACCACCCAACCAGTATTATATGAAATACTGAAAGGTATCATTTGAGAAGAGGAAGAAGAAGAAAAAGTAAAGATAAAAATTATGAACAACAAATACATAGCTATCAACAAATGAACCTAAAAATCAAGAGAATAAAAAAGTCTAATGAACAGAATAAACTGGTGAATAGAATAGAGTCAAGGGCATAGAAAGGGAGTGAAATGACAATTCACAGGGAGAAAGGGGCTTGAGGGTCTGAGAAGAGTATGGATAAAAATCATACACCTAAGAATGAGGACAGTGGGGGGAGGAGATAAGGGCAGTGGATGGGGTGGGAACTGGGAGGAGGGGAGCTATGGGGGGGGGGGGAAGAGAAACAACTATAATAATATGAACAATAAAGATAAAAAATAAAATAAAATAAACATTCAAATGTTTCAGAAAAAAATCAATGGAGAAAATATCATTGGGTGAGGATTAACAACAAAACACAAAAAATTTTTCTGAAAAATAGTATCTTCTAATATGTTCATAGTAAGTATCTCTAAACATGTATTCTTTAAAAAAATATTTTAACAATTGATTTTTAGGGAGAAAGGGACCAGGAAAGAGAAAGAGAGAGAGGGAGGTTGGAGGGAGGGAGAGAGAAACAGATGTGGGAGGGAATCATCCATCTGCTCCCTCTTGCATGCCTTCCCTGTCCTCATGGACCCTACATCCCAGGCAAGTGCCCTGACAGGTAATCAAACCAGCAGCCCTTGGTGCCCCTGAGGACGCCCCACCTACTGAGTCAGGCGCTGGCCAGGGCTATTCAATTATTTTTGAGTATAATTTTCTGCAAATGAAATGTTTCAAAAACTACATATATTGTAAATTTGAGTATTTATGCATTTTAAATCACTGGGCCAGGTTTCCCTGAAGTTTGACTGGGATCTCAGCACATTTGTAGGTGGGGATAAGAGGAATTCATTCACAGGCTCCTTTAACAGGTATACATGGTGTGGTTCCTGGGGGTCAGGCTCTAGAAGTGCAGTGGACAATCCGGAGTTTGCAATGAGGGCACTTTTGCATCAGAATCAAGCCAGCCTACAGGAAGCTACATCAGGTGAAGAAAAGACCTGCCTCTTTGCACTCCTGCCCTTGCTTTTCCTCGAGGCTCATTCCCCCAGGCACATCCCTCTCCGCCTTCCTGGGGAGTGCAAGGTGCTGTGTCCTCAAGCCCCTGGACCCTGCACCTTGGGTCAGTATCCCAGGGAAACTGATCCCTCTCTCTGCCACCCCCCAGGCCCCTCCTACCCCCGAGGTGCCTCCATTCCAGCCCCACTCCCTCCCTTCCTATGAGCTCTGGGACCTCCCCTTCCAGCATCTAACACCTCCCAGCTCCATTGCAGGCCCTGCTGTGGGGTGCCTGACCTTGTTGCTCTGCTGGTGCAAAAGAATTTCCAGACCCGCAGCCCTGGGATGAGGGGGGGGGAAGGGGGACACTGCTGCTGCTCCCACTGACCTGGCTCTTGGTCTTTGGGCTTCTGAGAAGGGGTGAGTGCATGGGAGGAGGGGCTGGGAGATGGGTGCGTGGCCTGGGGGCTTGGGGAGGGTCTGCAGGAGCTGGAGCTTGAGAGTCCAGGGAGGAGGTGGGTGTTGGGAGAACCGGAGGGGGAGCAGGGCAGCAAGAGATCAGGCCTGGATGGGGTGGGTCCCCCAGCTGGGCAGGTTTGCAAACACTCACTCTCCCAAAGCACCCCAATAAGCACTGGTATGCAGAGAAGAGTACAGATCTTGCAGTAGCCCAGAGGCCTGGATGGGCCATGTAGGTGAGTCTGCAGGAACCGGTGTGGGGCTGGGGGGGGGGGGGCACCAAGGGCCCTCCTTCCTCCTGGAAAAGGTCGCACTCTGTGCTGTGAGTTCCCAAGTTTTCTGCCCAGAGGACAGTGCTGGACCCGTGCTCACAGGAGCTCTGGGGACCAATACACCCACATCCTGAGGGACTCGCGCCCACTGATGCACAGGCTGCGGAGTTAGCATTGCTGTTTTGCTGTAGAAGAGCAAAGAAATGCCAAGCATGCCTCATGGAGAAATTGGAAGGAGTCCTTTATGAGCACTAGGCCTAGTATACACCAGGAAAGAATTTCTAAATCAGTGTGTCTTGACACACAGAGACTTTGCCTTTATAACCTTCTGCTCCACCCCCCAACCCCATTTCCATGCCCAGGAAGAAGGCCATCCCCCAGGAAGGTTCTGAGCTGGCTGGCACCAGCACAACAGCTCCCTGCCCTCCTGCAGGGCAAGGCATTATTTGGTTTTATGGCCTGACATTCCTTGCAAGACCAACTTCCTCCTCATCCCCCCCCCACCCCTTCCTTGTCCAACAATCTTCTTTTAGCCTTGTGGAGCAATGAATCTGCTGGGAGTGTTTCTGATAACCAAGTATACAGTCCTGTAACCTTGAGAGCAATGGGGATGGTCAGGATGATGTGGACCCCTCCGTATAGGAGTCAGTCAGACAGACAAGGTAAGGGGTGACCTGCTTTCACAGATCTTCACTCAGATGCCCACTTGGCCGCGTCCCTTGGGAGCTTAGATTTGTCTTATCTAAGGTGCACCCGTATAAACCCTGGGCCTGGTCACCTCCATGTGGGGGTGAGTCACCATTATGCCTCATGACAAATCTCGGAACCGCAGGTTGGGGCCCACTCGGACTCTGTTACAGAGGTTGTGCAGCCACACAAAGAAGAGGAGATGGCAGGCCCCCTCCCTCCACACTCACGTACTTTCACCCGATATTCACTCAGAATTTAAAATACATTTTACCCCACTCCTAATTCCTGACCTGAGAGGCCCGCTCTCACCAGATACCCACCCAGAATTTCCTGACGTGAGGAGTCTACTCTCACCAGATACCCACTCAGAATTTCCTGACCTGAATGAGGGGTTGATCACCTCCCTCCTTCTACTCACTTGGAGTAGGCTGATTAACTGACAGGCCCCTACCTTACAGATTCTGTCAACAGGTGAAGGAGTATTTGTCCTGTCTTTAGGTGCCAACTGGGTCCTGGGTTGAGGTCCAGGAGCACTGAAGTTCCCCCATTTAATTCTGCTAAAATCAGCAGGGCGCGCCATTGGAGGTCTGTCCTGCGCCCCTGGTTCCTAACTCCGTCTTCTAACCAGAGGCAAGAGACAGCATTCAATTAGTTTCCAGGACAGGGAACCAAAATGTTGCAGAAAGACCAAAAAACTAAGCAACGCTTTGAAGAGGTGGAGAAATGACAATTTTAATAACACGCACAAACTCTGGGGTGTCCGAAATCCCAAATACAGAGCAGCTCTAACAGGCAAAAAACTTGCTTCATAACTGCCCCTCAAGTTTATTGATTTGCAAATATACACTCCCCTCCACCAAGGCCCTGAAGGGAGAATTCTTTTTATCTACCCTTACTCCAGGTGTTTCAAGGTGCCAGTGTCTCTCCTCTATGGATGGTTCTTTGTTAGGTTTTATGGCCCCACATTCCTTTCAAGACCAGTTTCCTCCTCACCAGGAAGGAGGTTCCAAGGGCCTGCTCATGGACAAGTGGCAGAATCCATTCCTTATGGGACAGATCCCTTCTATGTCCCTGCCAAAGCCACTCCCAGCTTTCTGGGGGCTCACAAAAATCTTGGGCTTTAATACCTTTCTCCAGCCTCAAAGCCAGCAACGCAAGTGGAGTCCCTCCCTGGCTTCTCTGACCCACCTTCCCACCCAGTTTTCACTTTCAAGGACTCATGGTTCCAAAGGGCTAGGACTGGGGGGTAAGCCACACCTCCTGTGCTTTCTGTAGAGGGCCTGAGGAGTGTTGGTGTCAAGAAATTTTTATTCACGGATTTCAAGCAACAACAACACAAGAAAACTTGAGAGGTTGGCCCACCTGGCTGACCCTGAAGGGTTGCCAGGTTTCCTCTATGACCTGTCTTACCATTCTGACCTCTGTTTGTACTGTGACCTACTGCCAGATGCCCACCTTAGGGCTGGGTGTGGGCTCCCCAGTAGGCTTACTCCCCAGCAGGCTCAGCGAAGAGCTCCACAAGATATTTAAACTGAGACTTGGCTGTTGAGACAGAACTAGCCTCACGGAGACCTGGTGAAGCCACCCCAAAAGGACAGGCAGTGCCCCAGCGCAAGGACAGCCAGGCTGGATGGGAATAGCTGAGGGGGGGGCACATAGAGGGCACAAGTGTGGATTGAAAATGCTGTCACAGCATGAAGGCTTTTAGGAAGGAGAATAGGGGGATCTGATTGATATTTTTTAAAGATCACTCGGTGATTTGACATTTGAAATGATATTTGACATGTGTCCTGAGAGCCTGGGAGGATTTGGGCAGATGAAGACGGTGAGATGTGCTTCAGGTACAGACAGTGGACGTGGCCTGGAGGCAGGAAAGATGAACACTGGGGATCAGAGCACATGCCTCTCAGAGCTTGTGAGTGATGGGACAGGGCAGGGATACAGAAGATCTGGCATGGAGGGAGTAGGGTAGGGGGAAGGGGACCTTTCATGGAGAGGGCAGGGTAGGGGAGGCAGTGTATCCTCCATGGAGGGTGTAGTGCAGTGGGGGAAGGGAACCCTCCATGGAGAGGAGAGGGCAGAGAGGAGAGGGGACCCGCCATGAACTGGACAGGGCACAGAGGAGAGGGGAAGCTCCATGGAGGGGACAAGTCAGGGTGGAAAGGGTACCCTCCATGGAAGGTACAGGGCAGGGAATAAAGGGGACCCTCCATGCAGGGGATGGGTCAGGGAAGTGAAAGAACCCTCCACGGAGGGGAGGTTGTGGGGAATGGGAAAACTGCATGGAGGGGAGGAGCAGGGAGGAGAGGGGACCCTTTATGGAAGGGACAGGACAGGAAGAAGAGAGGACCCTCCATGGAGGTGACAGGCCGGGAAGGACAGGGTACTTTGACCCATCCCCTCCATGTAGGGTCCTCTTTTGTCCATGTCACGTACCCTCCATGCAGGGTACCATCTCCTCCCAGTCCTGTCCCCTTCATGATGGGTTCCCTCTCCTCCCTGCCCTTTCACCTCCATGGAGGGTTCCCCCTCTTCCCTGACCAATCCCCTCCATACAGGGTCCTATTTGTCTCTGCTCTGTACCCTCTATTCAGGGTATACTACTCCCGTTCCTGTCCCCTCCAATGAGGGTCCCCTCTCCTTCTTGCCATGTTCCCTCCATGGAGGGTCCCATTCTCCAACAGTCCCCATCCATGGAGGGTTCCTTCTCCTCCCTGCATAGAGGTTATAGGGCAGGACAAAAGTGTATCCTACATGCAGGGGATGTGTAAGGGAGGAGAAGGTACCCTCGAAGGAAGTGACAGGGCAAGAAGGAGAAGGGACAATCCATGGAGGGGACAGGCAGGGAGAAGAGGTGTCGCTCCATGGAGGGTAGAAGGCAAGAAAGAGTGGGGACGCTTCTTGGAGGGGACAGGCTGGGGAGGATAGGGTACCCTGACCCATCCCCTCCATGTAGGGTCCTGTTTTGTCTATGTCCTGTACCCTCCATGCAGGGTACCTTCTCCTCCCGGTCCTGTCCCATTCATGACTGGTCCCCTCTCCTCCCTGACCCATCCCCTCCATAGAGGGTCTACTTTTGTCTCTGCTCTGTACCTTCCATTCAGGGCATACTACTCCCGTTCCTGTCCCCTCCATGAAGGGTCCCCTCTCCTTCTTTCCCTTTCCCACCATTGAAGGTCCCCTCTCCTTCTTTCCCTGTCTCCTCCATGGAGGGTCCCATTCCCCAACAGTCCCCCATCCATGGAGGGTTCCTTCTCCTCCCTGCATAGAGCTTACAGGGCAGGACAAATGTGTACCCTGCATAGAGGGGATGGGTCAGGGAGGAGAAGGTCCCCTCTAAGGAGGAGACAGGGCTAGAAGGAGAAGGGACAATCCATGGAGGGGACAAGACAGTGAGGACAGTGGACCCTCCATGGAGGGTACAAGGCAGGGAAGAAAGGGGACCCTCCATGTAGGGGATGGGTCAGGGAGGAGAAAGAACCCTCCAGGGAGGGGGGGATTGTAGGGGAATGGGAAAATTCCATGGAGGAGAGGGACAAGAGGAGAGGGGACACTTCATGGAGGGGACAGGACAGGATGAAGAGGGGACCCTCCATGGAGGGGACAGGCCGGGGATGATAGGGTACCCTGACCCATCTCCTCCATGTAGGGTACTCTTTTGTCTATGTCCTATACCCTCCATGCCGGGTACCCTCTCCTTTCTGCCTTTTACCTCCATGGAGGGTCCCCTCTCCTCCGTGACCCATCCCCTCCATAGAGGGTCCTGTTTTGACTCTGTTCTGTACCCTCCATTCAGGGTACACTCTACTCCTGGTACTGTCCCCTCCATGAATGGTTCCCTCCTTCTTGCCCTGTCCCCTCCATGGAGGGTCCCATTCTCCAACAGTCCCCCATTCATGGAGGGTTCCTTCTCCTCCTGCATAGAGGTTATCAGGCAGGACAAGGTATACCCTACATGGTGGGGATGGGTCAGGGAGGAGAAGGTACCCTCTAAGGAGGTTACAGGGCAAGAAGGAGAAGGGACAGTCCATGGACGGGACAAGGCAGGAAGGGCAGAGGACCTTCCATGGAGGGTACAGGTCAGGGATGAAAGGGGACCCTCCATGGAGTTATGTGTCAGGGAGAAGAAGGTAATCTCCATGGAGGGGGGACTATAGGGGGATTGGAATCCTCCATGGAGGGAACAGGCAGGGAGAAGAGGGGACCCTCCATGGAGGGGAAAGAGCAGGAAGTAGAGGGGCCCATCCATGGAGGGGACAGGGCAATAGGAAAGGGGACCCTCCATGGAGCGAACAAGCCAAGGAGGAGTGGGGACCCTCAATAGAGGGGACAGGAGGCAGAGCAGGGATCCTCTATGGAGAGGCCAGGACCTGAGGAGAGTGTACTCTGACCCATCCCCTCCATGGAAGGTCCCTTGTGTCCCTGTCCTGTACCCTCCATTGAGGGTACCCTCTCTTTCCGAGCCTGCCCCTCCATGGAGGGTCTCCTCTCCTCCCTAGCTTGTCCCCTGAAGAAGGTTAACCTCTGCTTCCTGTCCTCTCTCCTCTATGGATGGTTCTTCTCCTCCCTGCCTGTCCCCTCCATGGAGAATTCTCATCCTCCTATAGACACCACTCCATGGAGGGTCCCTTCTCATCCCTCACCTATTCCCTCCATGGAGGGCCTGCTTTAATCCCTGCCCTGTACCCTCCATGCAGGGAGGAATAAGATCCTTCATGGAGGTGGGATTGTAGGGGGATGGAAACCCTCCATGGTGAGATGCTACAGGGAGGAGAAGTATCTCTCCATGGAGAGGAAAGGCAGGGAGGAAATGGGAGCCTCCATGGTGGGGAAAGGCAGGGAGGAAACGGAATCCTCCATGGAGGGGATAGGTCAGGAAAAAGAAGGGACCCTCTATGTGGGATGCGGGTTAGGGAGGGGATAAGACTCTCAATGGAGGGGAGGGGTCAAGGAAGAGAAGGGACTCTATCTGAAGAGGACAGGTCTGGGAGGGAATGGGATCATACATTGAAAGGATTGGTCAGGGAGATGAGGGGAACCTTTTTGGAGGGGAGGGGTCAGGGAGGAGAAGGGACCCTCCATAAATGGGACGGGTAATGGTGGTGAGGGGGCCCTCAATGGAAGGGAAGGCCTGGGTGGGATAGGACCCATCATAAAGGGGATAGGGAGGGCAGGGGAAGGGACCCTCCACAGAGGGGTTGCTTCAGGAAGGACATGGGCATCTCCTTGGAGGGCACAGGTAAGGTAGGTGAGGGGACCATCCAAAGAAGGGATGGGTCAGGGAGGAAATAGGACCCTCCATAGAGAAGAACAGCAGAGAGTAAATGGGACCTTCCATGCAGGGTTGCATCAGGGAGACGTGGGAACCCACCATGGAGGAGATATGGCAGGGAAGAGAAGGGACCCTCCATTGAGGGTAGTGTGTAGAGCAATTGAGAACCCTCCTGGGATTGGACAGGTAGGGAGGAGAAGGGACATTCTATGGAGGGAAGAAGGCAGAGAGGAGTGGGGACATCCTTGCAGGCAGGAGTGTAGAGAGATGGTAACCCTCCAGGGAGAGGAGAGTGTAGGGTGATGGGAACCCTCCATGGAGGGTGGTGGGTAGGGAGATGGGAATTCTCTATGGAGGGGACAGGGCAGGGAAAAGATGAAACCTTCCATGGAGGTGGCTGGGCAGGAAGGACAAAGAAGCCTCCATGGAAGGGGAAGGGATAGTAAAGGGGAAGGGAGCAGTGGAGACCCTCTATAGATGGGACAGGGCAGGAAGGAGAATGACCCTCCATGGAGGGGACAGGGCAGTGGGGAGAGTAAATAGGGACCCCTCAAAGGATAGGTTGGGAAGGGAGGTGAGAGGAATCTCCATGAAGAGGAGAAGGCAGATGAAATGGGCACCCTCCATGGAAGGGACAGGGCAGTAGGGCCAGGGAATCCTACCTAGAGACTCTAAGACAAGGTGGGGCAGGAAACCCCCCATGGAGGGTCTAGGGCAGGGAGGAGAGTGGACACTCCATGGAGGGAAGAGGACAGGAAGGAGAGGTGATCTTCCATGGAGGGGGCAGGGCAGGGAAGAGAGGGGACACTTTATGAATGGGACAGTACAGGGATGAGACAGGACTCTCCATGTAAGGGCCATGGCAGGGAGGAAAGAGGACCCTCCATGGAGGAGGCAAGACAATGGGGACAGGGAACCCTCTATGGAGGCTACAGGACAGGTAGGTCAGGGAAATCTCCATGGAGGTTGCAAGGCAGGGGGTGGGGAAAAGGGGACAGGGAAATCTCCATGGTGGGCTTTTCAGGGAGGAGAGGGGACTCTCCATGAAGGTGGCAGGGCAGGGAAGAGATGGGACCCTCCATTGAAGGGCCAGGGCTGGGAGTAGAGGGGACCCTCCATGAATGGAACAGTGCAGTCACTGGAGGAGGCAGGGCAATGGGGGCAGGGATCCCTTCATGGAAGCTACAGGACAGTTGGGATTGGAAATCTCCATGAAGGGTGCATGGCTGGGGGGCATGGGGAACACTCCAGGGATGGCCCTGTCAGGGAAGAGAGTGGACTCTCCATGAAGGTTGCAGTACAGGGAGGAGAGGGGAGCCTCCATAAAGGGGTCAGCACAAGGAGCTGAAGGGTCTCTCTATAGAGGGTGGAGGGCAGGGGACAGGGAAACCTTCATGGAGGGGGCAGTGCAAGGGGATAGGGAATCCTCCAGGCAGGGGGCAGGACAGTGTGGACAGAGACCCCTTCAGAAAGGAGTTAGAGCTGGGGACAGGGAACCACACTGGGAGGGATGGAATAGTGAGTACAGGAAACCCTCCATGCAGTGGGGAGGGCAGGAGTAAGAGGGCAAGGCAGGGAGAAGGGGGGAGACCAGGAACCCTCCTGGGAAGGGTAGGACAGTTGGTCAGGGAACTGTCTATGCAGGGGAGAGGACAAGAGAAAAGGAACCCCAATTGGAGAGAGCAGGGCAGAGAAGAGACAGAGCTATCCATTGAGAGGGCAGGGAAGGGAGACAGGGTTCCCAAATTTTGCAGGAAAGGGCAGGGAGGAGAAGGTACCCTCCATGGATGGGGCATGGCAAAGGGGTACAGAACCCCACTTTGAGGGGGTGGATCAGGGAGGAGAAGATTTCCTTCATGGGAGGGGCAAGGCAGGAGGACAGGGAACCTCACTTTGAGGGGGCAAGCAGTGAGGACAGGGAACCCCCCATTTGAGGAAGGACAGGGAGGAGAAAGAACCCCACATTGAGGGGACAGGGCATGGACTAAAGGGAATAGAGAACTCCTCCATGAGGGGACAGGCTGAGGTATAGGGAACACTACTGTGAGACAGCAAAGATTTTGGCACAGGTCCTTAAATAGATGGCAGGGCAGGTGGGAGTGGGCAACCTTCATGGAGGTTAGCAGGGCAGAACCCCACATAGTCTGAGCAGGATAGTGGATTAGGGCACCATCCATGGAGGGGCCAGGGAAGGGGGGTCATGGGAGCAGTAATAGGTAACAGCGGAAACAGACGCCTCCCTGGAGAGTCCCCTGTCCCCCTATGGCGGGGGCACTTATTCCCCAGCCCTGCCCCTTCCCAGCATTCCCTGTCCTACCTGTTCATGGGCCCCTCCCGTGGTCCCCTGCCCCCACTGCCCTGACTTCCCATGGGGGGGCATCTGTCTCCCCTGCACTGACAACTCTGTGGTTGGTCTTCTTATCCCTCTGCCTTTTCCCTCCATGGACGGTCTTCTGTTTCCCCGCTCTGACCCCTCACTCACAGGCATCTGAGGGGCATATGCTCTGGTCTCTCCAGTGTTCATCTCTCCTGCCTCCAGGCTGAGTGTCCACTCTCTGTACCTGAAGCACATTCTCACCTTCTTCATCTGTGTAAATCCTACCCGTGCTGTCAAGACACATCTCAAATATCATTTCAAATGTCAAATCACAGAACAGGGGAAGGGGGGTGGGTAAAGAGGGTGGGGGGTGG
>PVJC01038087.1:0-16923 GCA_004026665.1 Murina feae
AAACCTTGCCTTGTGGTCAGGCCAGCCTTTTCCTGCTCCCTGATCCCCGGAAGGGGCCTGGGGAGCTGCCAAGCAGACCATCGACCCCCCGCCAACTCTTTCCCATTCACCGGTCCCCTGCTGCCTTCCTTTCCCACTCTCTGGTGCCCCCAAGAGGCCTGGGGAGAAGCCAAGCAGGCCCCCGGCCCCCGCAGCCTTGCTTTCCTGCTCCTGGGTGCCCTGCAAAAGGCCTGGGGAGCCACCAAGCAGGCCGCCAACCCTCCCCCCCACCTCTTTCCCACTCACCAGTCCCGCAACACCTTGCTTTCCGCCCTGCAGCCGCTCTGTGGCTGCCAGCCGCTATCTTGGCTGGGTTAATTTGCATACAGCCGCTCTGATAGGCTGGTGGGTGTGGCTTAGGTGTCCCAAAGAAATGGTCAATTTCAATATTACGCTTTTATTAGATTAGATTATTATGTAGGATTATTGGATTAATTTTCATATGGACTATTTTATTTTTAGATAGAATAAATTGTTCTGTGATTCCCTATTTATATTTATTCTAATCAGACTATCACAATGATGTTTTTATTGTGTTATGTTTCTGCTGAAGAACCTAATTGGATTTCTATTGCTAATACTTAATCTAAGTTCTTTTCATAATATAACTTAACCTTAGCTTTTTCATCTTATTTCCTATTTCTCTCCAACCCAATCTGTTTTAGTTAGGCCGATTATCACATTACTAGATCCCTGGTGCATGACATTTGTGCACTTGGCAGAAAGGGGTCCCTCAGCCCGGCCTGCTTCCTCTCACAGTCCAGGACCTCTCGGGGGATGTCCACTGAGGGGTCCTTAGCTCTGCCTTAGAGGCAGAAGAGCCTCCCACCACTGCTGCTGTGCTCACCAACCGCATGGCTTTAGCTGAGTGGTGCTCCCCCTGTGGGAGTGCACTGACCACCAGGGGGCAGTTCCGGCATTGAGTGTCTGCCCCCTCGTGGTCAGTGTATGTCCTAGCAACTGGTCGTTTGCTGTTTGGTCAATTTGCATATTAGGGTTTTATTATATAGGATTTTTCTCACATGTGTAGCCTATCCTCATTGATGATTTATTCTCTCCCTTATCCTGAATGCCTTTCCTTATTGCCTATGATTCAAATTCTATCTTTTATTATGGTATATTAGCACAAGTTAATCTTTTCTTTCTTCGAACTTTAGGAGGAATTAGTCTGCATAGGACATATCTTATTGCTTTGTTTACTCTTTTATGCTCTGTGCTCTTTTACTTGGGCATGGAAGATTTTTTCTTTCAATTTGATCTAAGCTTTTTGAAGTCAAGAAGCATATACTTTGCTATTCTACAGAAATATATATATATATATATATATATATATATATATATATATATTTATTTATTTATTTATTTCAGCTAGGAACGGAGAAGGGGAGATAGAAACATCAATGATGAGAGAGAATCATTGATTGGCTGCCTCTTGCATGCCCCACACTGGGGATCAAGCCATAACCTGGGCATGTGCCCTAACTGGGCATTGACTGTGACCTCCTGGTTCATAGGTTGATGCTCAACCACCGAGCCCGTGCCTGCCAGAACACAATTCTTAGTATGATGCTTTACTTATAGTATGGCTCCATATGTACCTCAAAATTCATAGTGTAAATGTATACTTTCAGTCTCAAGAAAATCCAAAAGCGTGTACTGGTATATAGCTCAGAGTATGTAGCACAGCCCCTGAGAATACCAAACCTCATATCAAGGGGTCAGAATTCATCCCCTTTGTACTTGGATGGCACAGTGTAATTTGAGTTCAGATTCAGATAATTTTCTGAAACATTTGGTGGAAGACCCAAGAGAGTACAAAAGAGGCTATATGCAGAACAAGACAAAGAACAATAAGTAAATAGTAAAATAAAGGTAAATAGCAAAATAATAATAAGTGAAAAAGGTGCTTTTTCAGTAATAAAAGGAAAAGGCAATCTTGTATAGTGGGCATACTGGTATATTGATAAGAAGAATCATTTTTTCTCCATAAGTATTGTATTAGAATCATTAAAGTTGAATCTAGAAAAGTTAGTTATAGTCTCATGAGTTCTGTGAGTCTGAAATACTGTACTGTTAATTAGTTTAGTTCAGATTAGATTAGGTTATAATAGATTATCTGACCCTTATTTATGACATGACTAGTCCACAGGCTACATGTATATGGTGTATGCAGCAATTCATGCTACCCTGCCCTTGAAAACTGATCTCACTGGCCTCTGACACTCTATTTTCTGAACTCACTTGACTTTGAGCACTTCTCTGTCTTCTGTGATTTCACTTCCCCCTACTTGTCATTTTTTTCACTGCATTCTTGCCTCAGCCCTCTTTTCCTCTGTGTCAGTTTCATTCATTTTTGTGGCATCTTATGTGAGTCAGACGCTGGAGTCCCAGGTCTTCACCTGAATTGAGGTACAGATTAGGATTCCTCTCGATAGCTCTGTCCACTCTTGGGCTCTGGTATTGCACTTGCAGATCTCTGCTGAGCATTTACACTCAATGTTTCTGGTTTAATAGGAGCTCAATTAATCTGTAATGGGTGAGTGAACTAGTAAGGAAGTAAGTAAATGAATGAATGGGTGAATGTCCTGATGACACTTTAAACTCAATATGACCAGAAGTTGAATTATCTTCTCCTTCCTTGCTGGGTTTCTCTGTTTTCTTCTACTAATGATGTCAATTACCTCCAACCCACAAAAGAAAAACCTTTTCATATATTTAATGCACATCCTTATCTTATATTGTACTAGAAGATGGAGATGAAAAATGAGTAAAATTTTCTCTCCTTAAGTGGCTCGGTTATTAAAAGGGAAACCATATGCTCATAGAAAAGTACTCAACAATGATAATCACTCAAACCTAGTTTTTGTCTTACTTTGCTTTGCTAGTTAATGGTAAAACCATCCATATAAATGTTCAGGCTAGAAAGCTGGGAGTTATCATTAGCTCCTTCCTTTATTATGAATCAACTGAGTCCTGTACAATGTGTGGCTACCATTTAATTTCGTAGTCTCACTAAGTTTAATGACTTCTCATTTCTCTCCTGGATTATTTTCCTGGCCTTCTTCCTTCTTCCAGTGCTAACTCCCACCCCATTTTTCAACGTCCACACTGTTGCTCTGCAGGTCAGACAAGTGTTAACTACTACTGCAGTAGGGACTAGGAATTCAGCGTGTCCCATGATTCCTGGGTTTTTGGCTTAGACAACTTGTTTGACAATACAGTATTTGATTTAGATAAAAATTTTAGGTGAGAAACAGATTTAGAGGAGTAATGGGGTAAGGTAGAGAGAGATAGTTCAGTTTTAAACATCCTAATTTTGAGGTTCTCTGTGATTCCAGGCAGAATTGTTAACTGGGAAATCTGATATACAGTGCCCTGAGAGATAGAGATGTCTAGTTGACTGACAGCCATGTACAGCTTGCTGTTGGGTCTAATGGACAAAAGCACTTAGAGTGTACATATTGAGAAGTAAAGGGGGGCCTGGTAGAGTTCTGAGGAATGCCAACATAAAAGAAAAGTCTTTAAAGAAAGAAGGAGGGAGAGGGAGAATGAGATAGAAACATCAATGAGAAACATCCGCATCGATCAACACTGATTGGCTGCCTCATGACACCTCCTGCTGGGGATGTGTCCTGACCAGAAATAGAACTGGTGACCTCTTGGTCCATGGGTTGACACTCAACCACTGAGCCACAGCAGGCCAGCGAGGAATACCAATATTTGAAAATATATTTATAAACTCTGATATTCTGATCACGTTGTTTCTACTCTATCAGATGAGGTTTAAACATTGCATCAAAGCAGTTTTGATCTTTAGATTGTATACAAAACAGTGTTTGATCTGGTTTTTGCATCTCTCATCAATACCATCACTTTTTGTTCTTTCCCTGCCTTGGAATTAATTTTTTTAAGAACACAGGTGTGGTGCTATTCCACATGTTTATGGTTTTTGCACGTATTCTCATTTAAATGTATGTTTGTCCTTCTGATGAATATCAACTCATTAAATTTTTTGGGGGGTGGGTGGGTAAAATATACTTAATGTAAAATTTACTATCTTAACCGTTTTTTAAAAATATATTTTATTGATTTTTTACAGAGAGAAAGGGAGAGAGCTAGAGAGCTAGAAATATTGATGAGAGAGAAGCATTGATCAGCTGCTTCCTGCACACCTCCCACTGGGGATGTGCCCGCAACCAAGGCACATGCCCTTGGCCCTTGACCGGAATCGAACCTGGGACCTTTCAGTCCACAGGCCGATGCTCTAGCCACTGAGCCAAACCGGTTAGGGCTATCTTAACCATTTTTAAGTGTGTAATTCAGTGGCATTAAGTGCGTGCATAGTGTTGTGCAACCATCACACCATTCATCTCTAGGACTTTTTCATTGTGCAAAACTGAAAGTCTGTACTCATTAAACAGGTACTCTCCACAGATTGCACCTGCTATGTGGGAGGGAAAAGAGAGGAACAAGTTTCATAGGAAACAGTCTCCCAATAGGACTTTTCCTATAAAAATCAGACAGCTGTGACTAAATTTGCATGATTAGGCAAAAATGAGAAGGACTATGCAGAAGTCTTCAAAGAAATAATGATTGTTAAGCTAAGATTTCAGTCAGAATTGAAAATATACTGAGGAGTGGTTAGTGTAAATGAGGGAATACTTACATATAAATGGAATTGTTGAAGGAAGAGAAAGAAACCAATATTCATTAAGGACCTATTACTGATACCACAACTTGATCTTTTTAAGAACTGTAGGAGAGAAACATTGTTAGCATTTAATAGATGGGGAAACAGAATCAACAGATAATTAACCTGAGATTGTACAGCTAGTACATCGTTATACTGTTTTCATTTTATTTTGTTACCTTCAGAGCTACTGTTTACTATGGGGAGACCCTTATTTGATAAATGATTAGGTGAATAGAATATATGTGAATATATAATTTAATAAACATTGATTCCTATTGTCACTGTGTCTCCTTTTCTGCTCCTTCTCCTCACAGGGATAAGATCAGAATTGGAATTCTAGAATAGGATCTTATGTTTTATATTTTAGGACCAGTGATAAAAGAAGAAACTTGGCCAAACAAAAAGCTGAGGCTCAAAGGAGGCTTTATGGTCAGAATTCAATCAAAAGGCTCTTGCCGGGTTCCTCAGACTGGGAGCAGCAGAGGCATCAGCTGGAGAGGCGAAAAGAGGAGTTGGTATGACTGTTTTAACACACCCACATTTTGAATTGCATAATTAATTTGCCAGGTTTTATTTGTCAAATTTCTCTATTTCTAGAAAGAGAGACTTGTTCAAGTGCGAAAGCAGGTCTCTAAAGAACAACACGAAAATCGGCATATGGGCAATTATAGGTAAGTACGCTTTTTTTAAAAAAATACAGATTGTACAAGTGAAGTGTCAAAACAACGAGTCTATATTTTTTAACCCTTTAGACTTGTTTTAAGCACTGTTCATTTTACTTTGAGATAGTGTTTTGTTTGATATTTTTCTAGAATGAAAAGGTAGATAGCAAGTAGATGGTTCAGACTTGGGAGACTCCTGCTAGCCAGCCTCGAGTGTGGTTAAATCTGATATTATCTTTTAAATCAGATATTATCCCATGACCTTATCTATAATATAAAAGTCCAGCGACCGAATGGTAATGGTGGATGACCAGAATGACTGGCAGACCAGTTGCTCAATGCAGGAGCTGCCCCCTAGTGGTCAGTGTGCTCCCACAGTGTGAGCAGCTGCTCAGAGGGCAGGTCCACAGCCACTTGGCTGACTGGGATGAGCTGCGCTCCCACAGCAGGCCCCAGTGCACTAATTGGTGCACCAAGCCTCTAGTTTGGTTATAATGTGGTGTTTTGAGAAAGGTTTCAGGTTTACTAGTATTCTTTCTGCCAATTCCAAGGGGTGACTATATTTTGTTTTAAACTCTAGTATATCAGGCACTAGGCAAATAATGAAGATGTTTGAAGGAGGCAGGTATGAGACAATAGAAAGGGTGTGGACTCTGCTAAACGAAACCCCTTCCATGGTATCAGCTTTGACAGGATAAAAGGAGATTCCCTAAGCTCCTTGTGTTCTTAAAGAGACTGTCCTTCCTCCCAAGCTTTGACATGGCATCAGCAGAATTAGGAGAATTGGGGGCCGTAGGACATCTTGCACTCATAGTAAGCCATTCTTCCCTAGCCTTAACACCACCAGCAGGAGTGATGTCATCATATTTCCTGTCACCCTACCTCTACCAAATTCTCTCCACTATCCCCAGAGATCATCAGGTTAATCTCTGCTTTCTTCAATAACCACACTAAACCCAAAACTCCTAAGTTATCCCTCATCACCTAAACATTCCCCCCTGACGTTTTGGATTTCTTCAGTTACACCCAATTGCAATGATTTCAACCATTACCTCCAACTAAACCCTTATACTGTATCATCTGGAGTTGCATTGTTTAAGGTAATTCTCTAGATAAGCTTTAATTTGTGTACATGACAATGAACATTTATGGATTTTTCATAACTGTATTCATCTTTATTGTGGCACCCAGTAAAGGCAGAGTTAGGTGGTCAAGGATTAGCTATGTAGTTGACACTAACTCTTATACTATAATCACTTCTTTTTTAAAATTGAATTTACCGGGGCTGATACTGGTTCACAAAACTATATAAGTTTCAAGTGTGCAACTCAACCAAACATCATCTGCACACTTTATCGTGCACCCATCATGCATCATCCCCATTTTCTCCCTCTTTGCCCACCTCCACCTAGCCCTACCCCCCTTTCCCTCTAGCTATCACCACACTATTTTCTGTGTGTGTGTGTGTTATGTATATGTCTTTGGTTTTTGTCAATCCCTTTACCTTCTTTCACCCAGCTACCCAACCCCTCTCCCCTCTGACAGTTGTCAGCCTATTAATAGTTTCTTTTAAACACGTTGGTTTATCTGATTTTATCATAGACGAATTTATCCTCCTGAAGATAAAACTCTACTTGAAAAGTATGAAAATTTGTTGGCTGCTGCCTTTCAGACCTTTCTTTCAGGAAGAGCAGCTTCATTCCAGCGTGAGCTGAACAATCCTTTGAAAAGGATGAAGGTAAAGGGATACGTGTTTATAAAGAGAAAAATGAATTATGCCAAATAATAAGCTTTTAAAAACAACTTACATCAGTCCCACATATAGAAACATTTTACGTTGAAGATGCTCTTGCTTCCATTTTCACAGTTGGTAACATTTCATAACCAACCAGGTGGTTTCAAACATAAGAAGTTGTCTAACAGGACAAAGTATGCAGTAGAGAATGCTGACGTTATATGTTGCAATACTGCTCTATTGTAATAAACATGTGTTATAACAAATGTGTATATTTTACTGAATTAAAAAATCCATTGTATTTACCAAGTGGTTTGTAATGTTCTCATTATTTGTATCGTAACAAACATTATTCAGTATTTTTCCCTGATACCAACTAGACCTGTTAAATGAGAAGTAATAAAAACACATGCATATCCGCAAACATTCCCTTACTCTCCACATAGTAACCTGTTTAATAAAATAATCAGATAGTTACATTTATGTATTGCAGCAATAATAAACCATTTCATTTATTTGCTCATTATTCTGCACACTTGGCTGGGCTCACTTGAATAGTTCTTTCTGCTTGTCTTGCTTGGAGTGAGTAAAGTATGATTCACTACATTTCTATGAAAGGATATGCAAGATGGCTTCACTGACATGTGTAGAGCCTCAGGTGAGAGAGTTGGAACATCCGGGGAGTTGCCTGGGTGTCCCTTTGTCTCTGCATGGTCTCTCAACAGGGTAGTCAGATCTCTCACTGTGATAGTCTGAGGTTCCAAAAGGGAGAAATTAAAGACAGGCCCAGTGTGTAAGTGCTAATCAAGCCTCTGCTTGCGTCACACTTACTAATGTTCCATTGGGCAAATAGCTTTATGTGGACCTATTAATACTGTTTGGACTTTATATTACTTGACATATCCCTACAGTGATATATCCCCCATATCTTGGATACACTGTTATATTGAGTGATTCAGAAATGATAAATATGATCTTTTCACTCAGATTCCACAACAGAAAGTTTCAAAGCCATTTTCAAGCTGGCTAGACCTAAGAGATAGAAGCAGAAGGAATATTGTATATACCAAGTGTTATTTTCCTCCAAATTTCCTTTTTTTGATGTATGCAAATGTTTTAACATTAGAATTATGTTCTGTGGCCTTTTTGTTTTTAATATATTTGTACTGATTTCAGAGAGGAAGGAGGGGGAGAGAGAGATGGAAACATCAATGATGAGAGAGAATCATCGATTGGCTGCCTCCTGCATACCCCACACTGGGATTGAGCCTGCAACCTGGAGATGTGTCCTGACCAGGAATCAAACTGTGACCTCTTGGTTCATAGGTCAGTGTTCAACCACTGAGCCAAGCCAGCCAGGCCCCCACCCCCCTTTTTTTTTTAACCCAGTAGGAGACCTTTTTTCATTTTTCTTCACCTGTTCTATAATGTTATTTCTCTCTCCTGTGGCTAAATAATCTACTCCTTCTTCTCATTACACTGATCCTCCATCCCTATTTTTTCTAGTAGAGAACCTAGAGGTACAGATACACTTAGATTCAAATTCTAGTTTCCTCACATTAATTTTATAACCTTAGGTTAAACTATTTGATCAATAGTTTCCTTGTCACCAAAACAGTAGTATTAAAACTACTTGTTGGATTGGTTATGAAAATAAAATTGAGGTTAACTAAAATAGTCTATTAATTAAAGTACTTGACAATAAATAGGTTTCAAACCTTAATTCCCTACTGAGATTTCTATTCCTCAAAATCTAGTTTAAATGTCACCACTTTGCCCTTTTCCTGGGCCTGTGAGCCTATTGTTATGCAAATGTAATACTTTTTTTTTTTTTACTATTTCTTTTTAATAAATGTTGAGATTAGGTAGTCCATGCCCTCAATTTGTTCTTTTTCAAACTCTTTTGGGCTTTCTAGGTACTTTTACATTTTCATATGAATCTTAGAATCTTGAGAATATTTTTTAAAAGGCTTCTGGGATTTTAATTGGGACTGTGAGGAAACTGTAAAACAATTTCTCGGGAATTAATAATACTGAGTCACTGACCCATTAATATGTCATATCTCTCCATTTATTTGAGTCTTTATTACTCAGCTCTGTTTGTAGTTTTTGCTATATATTTGTGGCACATCTTTCATTAAATTTCTTAAGTATTTGTTTTTTTGCTACTATTGCCAATAAATAGTTTTTTTCCCCACTTTTTGGTTTGTTGCCTGAATGTAACTATCTGATTATTTTTATATATTGCCCTTATACATAGCGATTTTATATATTGTATTTTTATTAAATTCTGATTTTAATTTTGGTTATTTAGAAGTTTGTTGATTGATTTCCATACATTAAAATTTTGTAGTTTTATTTTTTTTAGGGATTTTTGGTAGAGTTGATTGGTATTAGAAAAGCATTTCAGTCTTGCTTTATGTCTCAATATAGTGCTTATTTTAGCAAGGGTACCAAGTCTACTTGGTAACATGTATACTGCATTTATTGGTTATAGAGATTTATAGATTTGGCTATTAGTGTTGTTTACATATTCTATATCCTTTTATATATTTTTTGGCCTCCTTGGTGTAGCAATTGCTGAGAGTGGATTTAGTTCTGTCAATTTTTGTTTCAGATACTTTGAAGTTATGGAAGTGTCTTCCTAATTCACCTTTTCTATTTTATCATTATTATGCAGTGTTTATCTTTCTTTTGGGTAACATTCTTTGTCTTAAATTTTACTTTACGTGATTAATACTTGTGGTTACTGTTTGAATGGCATATCTTTTCTATCCATCCACTTTTACTAGTAACTCATGTTAAAAGTAACAATATTTACAATACCTCTGGTAAATAGCAGAAAGTTAAGTCATACTTGTTTTTAAATCTAGTCTATGTGTCTTCAAATCATTTTACAAAATTTCTGACATAGTTGGGTTTATGTCTGCCTTTTGCTCTTTTTTTTTCCTTCTATTTATACCAGCTGTTTAGTATTCCTTTTTTGCTTTGCTTTATTCTTGGAAAAGTCAATTTTTAAATTATTTTATCTTCACTATTGGCTTTTAGTTATAGTTGCAGCATTATATGGGGTTTTGAAAAGAAATTACACTATGCATCCTTAAATCATAAAGTCTATCTTGAATTAGTATTTTATCACTTCACAAGAACCCTAGTGGTTTAATTTTATTTGGTGCCTTTCTCTAGACTTTGTGCTGTTATCACACATATTACTTTTATATATCTTACAGTCTTTAGAATACCTTGTTATTTTCTAAGCTCTGAGTGGTCTTTAAGAGTTTTCTAAATAGCACTTCATATTTACCTACATATTTATCCTTTCTTCGTTTTATGCTTCTGAAATGATCATTTCTCCTAGTTTGAAGAAACTTTCTCTAGTATTTCATATTCATTTTAGCATGAATTCTCTCCATTGCTGTTGTTTTTTAAACTGAAATTGCCTTTTACATTTATCTTTATTTTAAACTAGTGGCTCAGTGTGTGAATTTGTGCATGTTGAAAGTGAATTAATTAGAAGAAATATTTTAATATTGCTATTTGCCTCACCCCCTGATTGCCATCCCCTCCCTCTGCCTGTTGGCACCTGCCTTGGCTGGCCGGGCACTGCCCACTCTCTAGCCCTGTCCCCCACTGACTGGTGGTTCCGCCTTTCAGTATATTATGCTTTTATTATATAGGATATTTTAACTGGACATAGAATTTTATCTTGGCAGGCTTTTTTTTTTCTTTCAGCACTTTTAAAGTTGTCATTTCTTTGTCTTCTCATTTCTATTTAGAATTCAGCCATTATTTTTTGTTTGATTTTCCTCTCAATATAATACGTCTTTTGTCTTGACTGCTTTTTCTTGTATTTTCAGCATTTTGTCTTTGTTGTGTCTTTGTGTGAGTCCCTTTGTGTTTACCCTGCTTGCAGTTTTGTCAACTTCTTGAAGACGAGCATTAATGTCTTTCACTGGTTTTATTAACTGCCATTTAAAAGTGTTTTCTGAATTATATTTTGGTTATTTAGAAGTTTGTTGCTTAATTTCCATACATTTAAATTTCCTTTCATTATTTCCTCAGATACTTTTGCTGTATTTTGTATATTGTTTCTTTTATGGGACTCTAGTTTCACATATATTAGATCATTGGATAGCATCCCATTTATCTTTGATGCCCCATTCTGTTTTACTTTTTCTCCCTCTCTTTCCCTGTGTTTCAGTTTGGATAATTTTCATTGACATATATTTGCTGTTTGTAGACTGCCCTTGAACCTACCCAGTCACTTCTTAATTTTAGATTATATTAGTCAATTCAAGAATATCTATTTGGCATTTTTAAATTTCATTTATCTGGTAAAATTTTGCATCCTTCACTCATTTTGTTCTCATTTTTTCCCTTTCCTTCTCATTGTTTCCTATAACATGCACATAATAATTTTTGAAAAATCTTTGCTAATTTTAATATTTGGGTTATTTGTTGACCTGCTTTTTATTGATATCCTTTTCTTTTGATTATAAGTCACATTTTTTAATTGTTACTTTGGATGTCCTATAATTTTTATTTGTTTGATAGATGCTTATACAAGAATCATAAAGCTAAACTGATATTATTTTCTCCAAAAGAAGGCAAATATCTCTTAGTACAGTGTTAGAGTGAGGGGCTAATTACTTCGAGCCAAAGAAAAGTTAAAGAAAAGCAGAAATCAGCAAGTGGTACTACATCAAAATTAAAAGCTTCCATACAGCAAAAGAAACAAAGAAACAAAAGAAATTGCGACCTACAGAATGAGAGAATATTTTTGCAAACTATAGCTAGAATAAGGAGTTATTAGCCAAATATATAAAGAATTCATATAACTCAATAACAGAAAAACTCCATCTGATTCAAAAATGGGCAGAGGAACCCAACAGACATTTTTCCAAAGAAGACATCCAAATGGCCAACAGAGATACGAAAGATGCTCCACATCACTAATCGTCAAGGAAATACAAATCAAAACTACAACAATGTTATCACTTTACACCTGTTCGAATGGCTACTATAAAAAAAGACAGTGTTAATAAGCATTGGAAGGATGTGGGAAGAAGGGAATGCTTGCACACTCACAGTGTGAGTGTAAACTGGTTCAGCTGCTGTGGAAAACAACCTAAGTGCCTGTCAGTGGATGAGTGGATATAGATGATGTGGTGCAGACTACAATGAACTATTCTTCTGTGACGAAAAGGAAGGAAACCCTGCCATGTGAGGCAACCTGGATGGACTTTGAGGACATTATGCTAAGTAAGATAAGTCAGACAGAGAGGGACACTGTCTGATATCACATGGGAAAAATTTAAAAAGCCAATTAAAAACAGTAAACTTGTGTTTACCACAGGCTAGGTGATGGGGTGGGAGAAAGGTGAATATAGACAATTATATTTTACTATAATAGTTAAATTTGCTAAGAAATTAGATCTTAATTATTCTAACCACACACAATGGCAATAGTACAATATATAAATGTATCAAATCAATATGTTGTAAACCCTAAATTTATACAATTCTTATATGTAAAATATGTTTTAATTAAAATAAAAAAGGTTGCTTTAGCCAGTTTGGCTCAGTGGATAGAGCATTGGCCTGTGGACTGAAGGGTCCCTGGTTTGATTCTGGTCAAGGGCACATGCCTAGGTTGTGGGCTCAATCCCTAGTAGGGGGCGTGCAGGAGGCAGCCGATCAATGATCCTCTCTCATCATTGATGTTTCTATCTCCTCCCTCTCTGAAATAAATAAATAAATAAATAAATAAATAAATAAATAAATAAATAAGAAAGAAAGATTGAACGGGTCTAGGCTGGGTAGTAATAGTTACAGATTCAAGTGCCTTGAAGATGACTTCTGTTCAGTGTTTATTACAGGCCTCATTCTCTATTGGTACCTAAGAACTTATAAGACTGCAGATAAGTATTTCTGGCTTTCTATCCTTGCCTCCATTCTCCTATATCACTTCATACTCAAAAGTGCTATCAGAGAGACCCAACAAGTGGAGAGAGCCAGCTCTGTGGGCTCTTCCAAATGTCACACTAGCCCACATGACCATGGGAAACTCCTTTGGGTTTTTGTCATAGCAGAATCTCTCTGCCTGTTCAGGGCCTCATCTTTGTTGATCTGTGTCCAGATACACAAATGACCCCAGTGTACAAAGTGGTCACCCATCTCTTCAAACCTGGGAAGAGCTTTTCCCTCTCTGGTATTTAGTTCCTTTATACTACTTCTTAACCCACAGCTTTCCCAAGTCTTAAAAATATGATTATTTACTTTATCTGTCTTTCTCTAGCCATTCTGATGAAAGTATTGCCTATTGCCTATTTATATTCTTTCTCTTAAACAGACGTAGAACTCCATACATTTCATTTTATCTATCTTGTGCTTTGGAGTTCATTGTAGGATTATTTTTTAATCAAACTGTATAGCAAGAATGTTTTGGTATTTTAATAGCTAAACTTTCTTTGATTGGTATGAAGAGTAACTTGTAAATTTCCATTGCACAGTGAGATTTCTAGTTTCTTCAGAAACCTTTTATTAAAGAGGTACTGAAATATAAATCCTATAAGTAAAAATGTGATATTTTTGTAGGTTGAATAAATAGTTCAAAGAAGCATCAATTATTCTTTCAGCAGAGCCATTATGCTCCCATTGCTCTGGTTTGCTCAGGATTCACTTGGGTGTTATATTTTTATAACTTTTCCCTTTGACTTTATAATGATTTTAGAAGAGAATAAGAGAAGGTAGTAAGCCTATAGGATGAAAGCATTTTACAAAGTTATAAAGATACTATTGTTCAATAGTTGAAGTTTTGAAAATCCCATTAAATTGTGCCTATTGAACCAATACTGACATTAGATTACTAACTACTAGGTCACTCATCAGTTTTCTGTCTGAAATTGTAATATTATTTTGTAATAATCAATATAGAAGTGATTGATAAGATTGTGGTCTGGAAAATTAGAGTGGTTTTCAGAAAATTTAAAGTGTCTAATAGGCTAATTTATTATTGTAGTCAGATTTTAATAGTGTACTAAAACATAAAAATACATTTGTTTATAATCTGTAATAATAAAAGCATAATATGCAAATCTACTGATCGACCAAACAGCAGAACGACTGTCCGGATGACACCCACTGGATGACATGCACTGGCACCAGGCCAGCCAAGGCGGGTGCTATGCGATTGTTCAGGGGGCCCTGCCATTGCCCCGCAGAGGGAGGTCTGGGCCACCCACTGAGTGGCGATTGATAGGGGGGGGTTCCATGGAACCGGGGAACTGGGAGTGTGTGAGGGCAGATGTGGGCAGTGCTGGGTGAGGGTCCGGGCAGCGGAGCTGGGGCTGGGAGGCAGCCAGGGCTGTGAAGGCCTATCCTTGCACAAATTTCATGCACTGGACCTCTAGTAATATACAATAGATTTTCAGCAATGTATTATTTATATTGTCAGATTTTAGCGAATGACATTTTTTAAAGAGTTTCTCATGGCGTTTATTACTCATTTGATCTGAGTAGTCTTCATTAACTAGTTTTAGGAATTGTGTTGTACATTAGTTTTTGGAGATTGATGAATTTAGAAAAATTCTAGAGTCCATTGGTGATCATAGTTTTAATTAAATATCTTTTTAAGGAGGAAGATATTTTGGATCTTCTGGAACAATGTGAAATTGATGATGAAAAGTTGATGGGTAAAACTGCCAAGCCCCGAGGACCAAAGGTACAGTACCTCTGTCTTTCTTAGTATCGAAGAAGATACAACTAAGTACAGCTGTTTCCCCTTTGTATTTATCACTATAGTAACGACTTCAAGGAACTTCATGGATCATGTGTGCAGTACAGAGAGAGTTGGTTATCTCACCCATAGAAGTTCTATTTTTTTTGTTAGTTTTCCTCACTTTTTTGGATTCTTTTTGTAATACTAGTGAAATCCTGATGAGTCGGACCAAGAGGGACCTAGAATAGCCTTATTTTATGCTCAGTATTATTTTTTCCTCATTTCTCCAGACATATAATTACCAGAGAAGTGTAGTGATACAGAGAAGGCAAATCATGACTCTAGAAAACCTTATCACGAGCCCCATATTTTGCAGTCATGTGTGCAAAAATGAGCAGGTGTTTGCTCTACCTTTATCTGCATCTGTGGTGATGACATCAATATGATCTTTGGTTATATGTCAGAAAGTTCTTGCTAATAGAGCAGGGAAGGGATGGATTTGTTAAGCCTTGGGAACTTTTTCATTGTGCTCTTATTGCTTTACGTTTCAGCAATACTAAGCCATATCCTTACGCACATCTTTCTCTGTTGGCCTTCCATGCTTTTCCTATGCCACTGTGCTTGACTGATTAGAGCCCCCCTCCTAATCCAGCTGAATTGGTGCTACCTTTGTGGAATCCTCTTCACTCCCCTAATTAGACTTAGATCTTCCTTCCTCTCTTCCTGCTGTATCACAAATAATGCTTCTGTGGAGCAGTTGTGACAAATAATTACTTGCATCTTTGCCTTAATAAAAGGTTGTAAGTTCCCTGAGGGTAGGAGGTATGTTTTTATCTTTGATCTCTCACACCAAGCACAGCATCTGGAACTTGCTAGGTTCTCATACACTATTAGTTAGGCCCTGGCTGGTGTAGCTCAGTTGACTGGGCATCGTCCAGTACACCAAAAGGTTGCCGGTATGATTCCCTGTCAGAGCACATGTCGGAGTTTGATTCCCGGTCAGAGTGCATGCCTGAGTTGCAGCTCAATCTCCAATAGGGGGCATGCAGGAGGCAGCTGATCGTGTTCTGAGCTCACTTTTCTCTCTCTAAAAAGCAGTAAAAATATTTTTAAACCCTCACTATTAGATATATTTGTTGAATGTGTCTGTAAGGACCTCACTGGCAGAATGAGCAGATAGGTGAACCAAAAACCAGATTGTGGCAAATACTGTAATAAAGCAAGTGGAATGTGTTACAGTGAGAGAAGAAAGGGATTGGTAGGCTGTGGATGGCTTCATACACGCCACTTGAACTGAGTCTTTACAAATGACTCAGTAAACATTTAAGATGGGTGACGGATGTTCGGGTTAAAGGGAACACTAAAGGCAATGACATGGAGTTGTGACATTGCCTAGCTTGTTAGAGAAATAGGAAGAATTTGGTATGACTCCAGTGGAAGATTCTTAGAGAGTACAATGGTACAAGATGAACTGGTGAAAGACACGGCTCTGGTGAAGACTGGAGGTCTTGGATGTCAGGCATTGCTCTTCTGAATTATATCCTCTCTATTGAAGAATTGTGGAATATGTCATTGCCAATGCCGTTGGAACAAATATATTTTAGCATATCTGTAAAAGTGAATACCTTAATGATTCATTGCTTCACTTTGGAAAACATTGGGAAGTTTCTGAGCTTTGTATATTAATTATTGCAATTCATTATGACCCACTTACAGATAAAATGGGACATCAAAGTAAGTGGTATGGTTTGTGTGATAACTCAATATCAGTTTACAAATAATTCCATTTGGCAGTTAAGGCATTGTTTAGCATTTATGCCATATGATGTCTTATTAGTTATTGCTTGAACAGTGTATTGGTCAAAATGCACATATGACACAGCTTTTAGTTTCCTCTTGTGATTCTTTAAAATGTTAAATAGCTCCTTCTGTAGTCAAGCTCCTTTAAAAAACTTGAAATCTGTTTGCCGCCACGAAGGAAGGCACTCTCAGTGAGCCTGATTGTGCCGCGGTTCCTTCTGGGTCTGCGAGACTTCCTCTAGAATTCTTACTGCCCGAGGCTGTCAAGGTATTT